>JAHBCN010002172.1:0-97008 GCA_019359885.1 Listronotus oregonensis
TATGTTGGGGGATGTTTAAAAAGGGCAGATGTTGTTTGTTTTTTTTTTGCTTTTTTTGTTTTCCGGGGCCCCCGGGGGGTATCGCCTTTTGTTTGTCCTACGAAAAAGGGTTCTTAGGGGGGGTGCTATAGACTTGTGGTTTTTCAACTTAATTTTATCCTTGAGGGTCCTAAGATATTAAAACTGAGGTTTTTTAAAAAAAATTGGGTTATTTTTTTTTTTCCCCCAAAATCACCCATTTTGTCTGTACTCTTTTTTGTAGGGGGATAATCTTTGGTCTTTTCTTCATCCTGTTTTTCCTCCGGATGGATGTTTTTGTCGCCCCAAATGCATTCTGGGTGATTTATTCATTTAACGTTTTTCCCCTTTCGAAAATTTTTTTTTGGTTATTTTTGGGGCCGTGAGGGGATAGATCAAATTAGAGGTTTACTAAGCCCCACTTGCCGGGGGTGATGGGGAAACGCCGGGAGGTAACTATTTGTATGAGTTGGCTTTCTTTTTCTGTGTATCCCAGTCTTCCGTTGGGCGGTTTTGTTAGTAAAAGGTCTAAAAAAAGGGAAAATTTTTTTTTCTTGCACTATCTCTAAATAAAAAGGGTTTTTTAATGAATGTTATTTGAAAGCTCAAAAACTTTTCTAATTTATTTCTGGGCCATATAATGAATATACCAATAGCTTTTCCCCAAAAACCAGGCTTTAGAGTGGCCTTTTTTAAAGTTTTGTTTTCAAAAAAATCAAAAGGGGGGAATTACAGGGCAGAAAAGAACCCGTGGGGGCACCATCTGTTTGTTTGAAGTGCTGGTTGTTGTTAACAAAATAGGTGTTTTTTAAAGGGGATCGGATCTGCTTAGTATGGTTTTAAATTTTTTTGTTTTTGAGGGACTTTCATCTTTGATTTTTGCTGTTTTTTAATTCGGGTTAGATGGGGGCCCAAAATTTGGGGGAACTGGCATACTTTCCGACCCGGCGGGCTTTTGACAAGTTATTTGGGGTTTTTTTGGGCGCTTGGGGAAAAATGTTTTCTTGGGCGCTGTTTTTGGGGGGATAGCTTTTTGAAGCTTTTAGCAAAAACTCTGGTTTCAGCCTCTGATTGCGGAACGTTTGAGATGTTAAACACGTTTTTTTCTCTTAAGTGTTGGGTCTTGTAATTTTTTGAGAATCATATTCTTGTCGCCCCCCGATCACGAAATTCCGGGGGCCCAACGCCCTCTGTTGGTTTGGTTAAGAAACTGGTTTATTTGATTTTGGTGTCAAAACGAAACCTAGCGTAAGTGCCCTTTTTTCGTTAGTAAATGTAATGCTGGGGCGTAGTGGGGCTTGGGCCGTTGTGGAAATCAAACTTTTCTTTTTTGTTCCGCATTTCTATAAGTAAAATCTTTGGGAACATTTTTCTGATTATTTAATGTTTTTTTAAATATTTGTATTCTGGCAAAAAAATTTTTTTTTAATTTTAATATACTGTTTTAGTCTCCACATTCTTCTAGTAGCTGTTTTTTATATCCGTTTTACATTGATTTTTTCCCTTGTTTTTTTTTCTATTTTTTCCTATTGAACTTATTTTTTTAAGTGATTTGAAAGTTTTATTTTTCTTGTATTTAGCGACCTTAAAAAATTTTTTTTTTAAAATGATTTATCTTCTTTAAAAGGCTCACATTCTTTCCCTTTTTAAAAAAAAAATGGCATGTTGGGCAAAGAAAAACCCATTTTATTTCTATTAGCTCTATTCTCTTTTAGTAGTTATTTTAGCTTTGGAAACAAACTCTGCATAAATTGCTAGGCACCAGTAGAAACGTTTTTGCTTTTGATAAATTCATTTTGCATTTGGTACCGTCACTCAAACCCTCACTTGTTTTAAAGTCGTGTTTGGTACTGTTTGCACCTGCTAGCCAGATAGTCTTATAGTTTATACAAAATTTATTTAGTTATGACATAGCCAAATTTTTAAAAAAGTTGATTAAAGTTAATTTAATTAAAAATAGTCTTGACCATATTTTGATGGGCAATATAGTCAAATGCATTTGTTTATGTAAGATTAACAAAACAAGGGTTTCATTCGGTTAACAGATGGGTGAAGAACAATCTCTCTGACTCCTCTATTATATATATTTCATTATATATACCATAACAAACCTAGAGAAATCATCTAGGAATGTCACAAAATAATCATTACAATTATGTAATATAGGGTAAAGGGTACAGTAATTGGCACTTTAAGAACTAGGTCTTGGTTTTTTAAATATTCTGGGGAAATTGAGATGAGAGGGTAAATTTTAGATTTTTATTTCTCTAAAGTAACCTTCAAGCAAATTATTCCATATCTAAATGACATAAGATAAATCTTAAAGCTCAATAACCATGAAAATTTAAAACAACCCAAAAATCTAATATTGGCACCCAAGAGCAAGTTATTGGCATTGGGTTTACCAATTATTGGCATGGTATGATTGGTTTTAATATACCTGTTATTAAATAATTAACTTTAAAAAGAAAGAAAAATATAAAAGTAAAACATATATTATTTAAACAAATATCAAAACAAAATGAAACATATATTCTTTTAACTCTTAACTAACTAAATATTTGGTATAAGATACACATGAGACACAACAGGCAGTAATATAAAAATAAAAAAACGAACTCAAAGACAAATAATCATGCTAAAGAGATATAAATAAAAAAAAAGATGGAGGCAGAGAACATTATAAACTAGACCGATATCTTTTTTACACACGGGTTACAAATATAGGAGTTTACAATTGGTGGCATGTTAGTATATTTCGTTATACAAATTGGGTGGTAAGTACGTATACAGTTTAAACAATTTATTCCATAATTTTTATCTGTTATATTAAGGGTACATATGTAACAGAGACCAACTGTAACTCTTTTGTTATTTACAAAATTGGTTGTTTCTTCAGTCTTGTTATCTTCAGTCTCTTCAGTTTTATTGTGTTGTTCCTGTTCATTATTTTCTTCTTCTACAAACAAATTTCGGATATGACCAGGTTTATTTCTATCAGTGGTGAGGATGTTTGGTGGTATTATAACATTTGATATAACATTTATCTTTTGTTTTATTGGTGAAGAAGTTTTATTAAAAGATTTTTTGTTTTATTTGCAGGGGATTTTATTATTTTGTTGTTATTTTTTTTTGTCAACTGTCCTCTTCGTGCTCCGGAATTTACTTTAAGCGTACTTTTCTCCAGTCGTAGTTTTTTTCTTGCTTCCTTTGCTTCTTCTTCTCTCTTTCTTTTTAATTTTTCAGACTTGATGTTTTTCCACTCGTTAGAAGTTAAGACAAAAGGTAGTCTTTCAGTATTTCTTTTCCCTTTACGATCAGGTGTTTCAGGCCACATCAAATATTTTTTCAATTCCGGTGTATCATTGGAAATTAGGGTTTCTTCAAAAATCGGCAGTTTATTTTGGTCACTTTTCAAGTTTGAGGCCTCTTCAGAGTTTAACTCTTTAATTGGAGTTTCTTGTAAGATTTCTCTTATGTTATTACTTGGGTCTTTTATTTTGTCTGTATATAGTTGTGTGATGTTTAAGTCCTTTTCTCTATTGTCAATTGTTTCCTCTATAATAGTTTGGTTTATAGGTTCATTAGCCTCTTCAAAGTCTTCCACGAATATGATTGGTATATCTTTCAAATTAAATATCTGTGTATTATTAGACCCTGTAGCAGTTTTACTAAGAGTTTCACCGGAACCACCTATTATCATTTTGTTCTGAATTTCATTTTCCTTTTCTTCTTCTAATTCAATTTTCTCTAAATCTAAGTCACTGTCATTAGTTTCTTCTGTCTCTTGAATTAATTCGACATTTTCTCTACTATTTGTTTCTGCCGTGACATGGTCTGGTAGGAATGCTCTATATATATTACAGAGTGCTTGGAAGTCTGAGTTGAGAGTGGAGCTATGGCCTGAGCTTCAGCATTTTCAAATGCGATCTTTCTTCTTCGACAATGGCCCTAAAAGCAGCAAAGTTAAGAGTCTTTGTAGTCTCATGTTTTAAAATCTTTCTATTTTTCTTTCTTTAGGCATTTCGTATAATCGATTGCAGAGGGACACCACGGAAAAATTCCACAGGCACGAAAGCCATTTTTAATTGTTTGCTCCTTGAGATTTGGAATGGCTTTTTCTAAAATGGGTGCTACCTGATTTTTTGTTAATGAAATAGATGGATTAGTTTTTCGTCATTCCAAAACACCTTTTCTTCCCAGATTTTTGAGTGGTTTAAAAGCAGAGACATCCGCCGGCTGAAGAATTCTTGTTGAGTTGGGATACAGTGCAATTAACACAATTTTCAGTTTGGTGCATAGCTGGCTCACTTTATAAGACATATGAGTACAATGACCATCCACAAAGAGGATGATAGGGAGAATGGTATTTGATTTCAAGAGATAGGGATAAAATACGTTCGCAATATACTCGTAAAAGAGTTCTGCCTTCATCCACCCGTTCGGTGATGATCCAACTCCCCAACTTTCCGGAATTTTTGACGTAATTTCTAAAGGTAATCGTTTATAGGGGAAGACAATCATCGGCGGAGTAGTCTCACCAGCGGCAGAAAATGTAAACAAAACAGTTAGCGTAGATTTTGCTAAGCCTCTGTCAACCTCATAGATATTTCTAGCACCCTTAGGCGCTATAACGTTTTTTGTCTTCGGGCATAGCTGAAAATTAGTCTCGTCCGAATTAAAAACCCTTTAAGGATCTTTCAGAATATCGAAGAGATCTTCTTCCTTTAAATAAGATTCTATTTTGGAAAACCAACCCCTAATATCTTGCTCAGAGACCGTAGCACTAGCTGCAGTCACCGCTTCTGGTTGCCTTTCGGTTAAGATTGGGTGTCTCTTTATAAAACTTTTGTATCATCCATCACCAGGGCAGTTGTCTTTAAACGGGTTGGGCCTTGGATTTTCTTCTAAGAAAAGTTTTACACTAGTTTGGAGATCTTCCTTTCGCTGGGAAAAGCCTTTACGTACGCTTTCGACAATCCACTTCACCAGCAGATCCTCTTCTTTCCCAGTTAAAATTGGTGGTGGTCCGTGACTGGTCTTCGAAAATTTCTCGCTCAAACGAAATTGAAGGGTAGCACGCGGGATGTTATACTTTTTAGCCGCCGTCTTTTTCGGTAAACCGTTGCGTATGGCCTCTAGGGCTTTCTGTATAGCATCTTCGTTATATTTTTTACGATAAGCCGTTGCTCCTTCACAGATTTAAGGCATGATTGTATTCTGTAAAAAAAGTCTATCTTATTAACATAAAATTGAACGTTTCGTGCCAATGCACGAATTCTTGCACGGAGTTTTATTTAAAATAAATTTTACCCCTACCTACCTATCTAATTGAAAAGACGGACAAAACTTAAGAAATAAACAGTTATTGGCACCCTTAAAATTTAGTGATTGGCATGGTGCCAACTACTACTTGGCGAAAATTTTCAAATTTATCTGTTAAACTGGAATAAAAGAAAGATATTGTAAAAACAAAAACACTTAAAACCTAAAAACAATTATATTACGAATAAAATTGGTAATTGCCACTACCATGCCAATGAATGTTAAATGGATCTAAACTTAACACAGTCATTGGCACGCCATAAATATAAAATTGGCGGCAAAATTTCAATTTTTTACCCTACAAAATTGAAGTTTACACCTTCTATAACATACTTAAAATCACAAAAATCTAAAAAAATATGACAATACCGTCTAAAACTTATGTTTTTGTATGACCAATCCTTATGAATTCCATAGTAGCTTACCTGATTCTGTAGGAAGTCCAGAAACACACCTATTCACTATGGCGACATTTTTTTAACTGACAAATCAATACCAAAAAAAGAAATGCACGTGATAAACCAATGTTGCCAGAATTCGTGACAAATCAGAGAAATGACTAAGAAATATCTGATTCCTTCTAAAATGCTAACTGCTAGGGGGGCCAATAATTGCAAGAGTGCCAACAATTTTACCGTTTACCCTAGGTGCTATAGGGCCGCAAATATCTGTGTATATTAACTCTAAAACTCTACTGGACTTTGTACTTTAAAAAAATATGGAAAACATTTTTGTTTACCTTTAACACAAACTTCACACAATTTATCATTTTCTAAATTTGCAAATTGCAAGCCATTAACCAGATTATTATTTTTATTATTTAGTAATGATTTATAATTTAAATGACCATACCTTAGATGCCAAAGCTCTTTTTTCTTTCTAACTGCTTAGTTTGCATATTCAGAGTCAGTAATTATTTTATATAAATTATTATAACGAATGCCTTCAGCGTTAATACACCTATCCTTTTAAAAAACAATTTAACAATTAAAATATTTAATTTTAAACCACCTTTTTCAATTATTGGTATCAATAACAAATTTACCCTTTAACCAGTTACGCACAATACTTTTTTAATAGTAATACCAATATTTTTATTACCTTTAAGTCTTCCATCCTCCATAAATTTACCTTTTTCTACCAACTGCATTGATTTCGGTTTCACAGACTGTCTGATGTTCTCTAAACTTGATAAATCATTAATAAAATGATGTGTAGCCACTTGCTGACCATAACTCACTTAAAGCACCCAATGCAACTGTTTCCGATTATACTTGAAATTCATTATTTTTATTGTTTCATTACTTTGCGCCGTTTTCATTTAATTTTTTTTTTATTTGTAAAAAGCTTTTTGACTTTATGTCCCATGTTATTTATTAAATGCATGACATTTTATGTTTGTGGTGTATTTAACTTGGAAAAAGTTAATATTAGCTTCCACATACACACGAATTCCCTACGATTTTATCCTATTAAAAAGCACTAAATCCATCCAATGTTCCAAATCAAAGTCCCGTTCTCGCAGTTTTCAAAGTCCAATTATTCCAATATTACAGAGCTCCAAATAACACGTCTTACTTCGACAACAGTCTAACAAGAAGGGGTGTAGTGGTAGGGACAGTGGGAATCTCGTTAATCCATTCATGCGCGTCACTAATTAGATGACGAGGCATTTGGCTAGTCAGAAAAGGCGCTTAAGTTATATGTCATACGCTCGTTTATAGAGGAGAACCAACTTGGCCAATCATCATTTAACCAATGCCCGCCCCCAAAATAAGCGTGACGCGCTTTTAACGGTCAATGTTGTTTCCCGACCGTGAGGGAAGGGAAAAAAGTAAAAGTCCCAGCCTCTGAGCACGATTGTCGGTGCTGCGGGTGAAGCCCTTAGATTTATGAGGGGGTTTATAGCCGGGGCTTTAAAGAAATAATAACTAAAAATAAGAGTATATTAAAATCTAATTTTAAATAGGATCATAAAAGTAGAGGAGGAGGCATCTTGGGCCAGTTCCTGAAGGAAAGCAGGCCCGATGTCAAAGGAAATAGGAAACACAACACAGACACATAAATGCGGTCCGTAGCGCCCTTGCCAATCTAATTAGTCCTCACGAAAGCCTTTGTGAGTAATAATGCTCCCTGTGATCACTCTACACACCATGCTCCTAATCTTTTTTTTGAGTTAAACCAAGTTTATTGATGACGGGCGCGTTCACCCGGCGATCCCAGATCCCCCTGGCCCCTATTCCCAGAGGACAGCACCTAGTTCCCCGTCAGCCTTTAGGTTTCCCTTTGCCCGGCCGCGCAACCGCGTTAACCCTCTATCTGGCATCAAAAAACCACTTTTAAGAAAACCCACGAGGCCAAAGGGCGAGCCAGCTCGCCAGTCCTCTTCACCCAACCCACAGCATCCAAACTCACCCCCTCCCCACCAAAGAACGGAAAGCCCCCGCCTCTCAGGGAGGGCGTGAGCCCTTCATAGCGGGGAGAGAAGCCCCAAATTTTTCTTTTTTTATGCCACTCAGCTAGTTACAAATAAAACTATCGATACCCTTGACCAGAAAAAAACCCCAATAATTAATAAATTAATACATTAATAAGAAATAAGAAATCAATAATACAAATAAAACAAAATACAATTCTACCCAGTTACAAATAAAACCATTGATATCCTTGACAAAAATATACTCTAATAATTAATAGATTAATACATTAATAAGAAATAAGAAATCAATAATATTAAATAAAACAAAAATACAATTCTACCTAATGACCACAGGTCATTAACTGCACCAAGCGAATCTTAGGTCAGTCGAAATCGTCATTACTAATGGCTTCTCCAGCCCATTCATTAAACGCCTGCACAATATCCCTTACACCCCGTCCTTCCACTCCAAGTTGAAGGTCCCTTCCTCTAAGTCTTCCAAGGAACCTCAGTCTACTGCGCACTCTGTCCACTCTATCACACACAACCCTTACATGCTCTATATCTTCTAACATTCCACATTCACATCGTCCATCCGTCTCTCTTAATCTGAACCTATGGAGGTATTCCATAAGGTTACCATGCCCAGTGGCCAAATCTGCCCGTCTTTCAAAGATTTACAGTTAGCCCTGTCTCGATTGATGTCGGCGCCTCTGCGCCCATGGCAAAAACTAAACATACTAAAAACGACGGCCTGCAGAGCCTTCGCATCACACTCAAGGACCTTAAGGACTGTGATAAGAAAATCAGAATTTCGGTACGAAAAATTATGAACCTCAATAAATCGAGCCAAGATTCTTATATACATGCTCCCATCCGCGAAGGCGGATTGGGTGTACTTTCCTTAAGATACTACGTACCAATGATCCTAAGATCGAGACTTGTGAAGCTCGCTGCTGAGGACTCGCCCTGGCTAGGGCCACGCTAGCTTCCTCCTACCGTCAAGCTTCGAAACTTAATGGATAGGTGGTGTGGTGATTTGACGAGCGGTCTACGCATCAAAGCATGTCTGACGCATTAAACGCAGGATATGGACAACGGACTGAGGCAGGGTGGATGTAGCGCAAGTGGGCCTGGATACAGGATCCTCCACCTTTTTGGACACCCGGTGACTATGTAAAAGCAGTGCAACTGATAGGTAATTTATTACCGACCAGGGGTATTCCATTTAACCCTCCGAACGAGAGGCGGTGTCGTGCAGGACAGATACCTCGATCGCCGTTGGCATATAGGTTTGCACCCTTCACCCGGCCGCGCAACCACGTTAAACCCTCTGTCTAGCATAAAACCACTCTCAAGAGAACCCACGAGGGCCAGCGAGCAAGCTCGCCAGTCCTCTTCACCCAACTCCGCAGCTCCAAACTCACCGCCTCCCCGCCAACGACATGAGCAAGCCCCGCCCCTGCCGAGGAGGGCGTGAGCCCTCTATAGCAGAGAAAGAAGACCCAACCTTCCTTTATTTTATACACAACGCCATTATTTACAGCTTCATAAAATTATTATTATTCTGATAACTCAAAACAGAAAACATTCTCCTTTAAGTACAGTTACTATTTACAGTCTAATAAAAAAGAAAAAATAATACTATTCTAATAAAAACAAAAGCACTTCTACCCTACGATAGCGCCCAGGAGCCATGCCCTAATCGTAGTCGTCATCACAATGACCTCCCAGCCCATTCGTTGAAGATATCCGCCAATTTCTCACTTTTCGTCCTTCAAATCTCAGTTGAAGGTTCCTTCCCCAAGTCTCTCACCAACCCTCTCTTCCACGCACTCTATTCACTCTTAACACACGTATCTCACATGCTCTATATCTTCAAACTCTCCACATTCGCATCGTCCATCCGTCTCTCTCAACCTAAACCTATGGAGGTATCCCATGAGGTTACCATGCCCAGTTGCTAATTGGCAACCCTTTTTATTAAGGCCCCAAAAGGTCTTTTCCAACACTATCACACACCTGGTATAACGGTCTCCTTTCATGTTTCTTCCCCATTCATCCTGCCATCTTCTCAACTCTTACACACATATACTCTCCTCTTTCGCTTTTTCGATAGTCCCTCCATTCCCCTTGTAACGTCGCCCTGCTCTCCCGCATGTTCCCTCGCTGCATGGTGTGCCCTCCTACCTCCATGGTTCTCTGGCATTCTACTTTTCTGAAAAGTAATGTACACCGTGATCCCTCTCATACTTAATTCACTCACTCTTTTTACTATTTTACACACTAATTTTTCCTTACTCTCTCTCTTTTTCAACAATTGTATCCCTATCAGACAATCAGTCGCAATGCCCACTCGTCCTTCCCCAGTCATCATTCTACTCACTTTCTCAACCGCATATGCGATTGCCAGAATTTCACACTCGAGTGGGTTTCCCCTTTCCCCCAGTCCTTCTCCCTCCGTGTGCCAACCCTCATCGCTGAGGTAAGCTAGTCCTACCCCCCCTCTGGACTCCATAATTGTTCCGTCCACAAAGAGTCGGTATTTAAGGTTCATGGTGTTCCAAGATTCCGGATCAAGTATAAGTATTCCCCTGTTTCCCGGTTTTGCCCTATCCCGTGTATTCACCCTTTCACTCTCAAACGCTCCTCTAGCATTCACCCATGATTCGTACAGCACTTTAGCTTCTATGTGAAGCGGTGTTACCCCGGCCAACACTTGTAGTGCTGCCGTCGGCGCCGTCCTGTAGGCCCCTGTCATTCCTAGAAGAAAGGGTCTCTGCATAGCATCCAGCTGCCTTTTCAGCCTGGAGTCATGCGCCCTTCCTCCCCACACTTCTACACCGTATAAAATTGCCCCTTTCACCACCCTTTCATAAATGTCCTTCAACAACTGTGCACTTCTTCCTCCTCTTGCTCTCAACCTTCCACATATCTTTCCCGCTACCTCACAAACTTTACCTCTTATCATCTTCAGATGTTCCAGGAAGAGTAGTTTGGCATCAAACTTGACTCCCAGATACTTAACTTCCTGTTGCAACTCTACCCTCTCCCCATTGATTTTAACTACCGGCGGTCTTATTTTACCGCCAGCCTCGATGAACATCAATTCCGTCTTCTGCGCATTATATTTCGCCCCAGCAGTTTTCGACCAGTCCTGGCACTCCCTCCATGCCAATTCGAACCCCTTCTCAATCTTCCTAACTGACTTCCCCTTTATTATAAGTATCTGGTCGTCTGCATATGCCTGACATTCAACAAACTCTTCCCCTCTTTCATTCAACTCTTCCATTCGTCTAAACCATCCTTCCATACCTATCAGCCATAGAGTTGGCCCCAAACTCGAACCCTGGGGGCAGCCTCTATCGACCACTCGCTCAACCTGTCCACTTCTCACGGTTCTGTCAGTCAGAAATTCCCAAACAACCTTTCTCATCTTACCATTCACTCCAGCTTTCTTCAATTCTTCATCGATCACCGGCGGCCAAGCCATGTTAAAGGCATTTTTAAGGTCCAAGGTGATCACCAACTGGTGGTCGCCCCTGTCCCTCGTATCTTTGATTATCCCTGTGATCCTGGTCATCGCGTCCCTAGCCCCCCTACCTTCCCTAAAGCCATATTGCTTGTTGTTGATCGCACCATTTACTTCTGCTGTGTACTGTATCCTCCTGTTTAACAACTTTTCTAATACCCTGCCCATGGTTGGAAGAAGACTTATCGGTCTCTCCCCTTCCAGTCCCTTAGGGATCCAAGTTACTTCCGCCTTCTTCCAGACCGCTGGGAAGTATCCCTCTTTAACACACCTGTTATATATACCCAGAATGTAGACCCCTAGTTCCTCCCAGATTACCCCCATGACCTCGTTTGGGATTCTGTCCGATGACATGGCCTTGCGCTTTGGTAGGCTTTCGATCACTTCTCTCATTTCATTCATACTTATCTCACATTCGCCCTCCTCCCATTCTCTCTGCACACTCCTTTCATACCTGGACAGGCTTTCCCTTTCATCCCCAGACAAGGTCGGGTGGTATTTTTCCAACAGAATTTCGTCCTTTTCCCCCTGTTCTGTCGTATATTCCCCGTTCCCTTTTACCACATTCCCCTTAATTCCCTGCTTTTTCCCTTTCAGATACTTCCAGACCCCCTCCCAGCTGTCATTTCCTGCATACTCGTCGATTATACTCCTATCGTATTCGACTTTGGTTTGCCTTATTAGTTTTTTGTAACAATTGACTTGTTCCCTATATACCCTCTTTAGCCTATCCCCATCTTCCCTTTCCCTATGCGCCCTCCATATTCTCCTAGCCCTTGTTACCCTAGCCTTACTTTGCGCAAGCTCTCCGTTCCAAAAACCCCCTCTGTCCTCAGCTGCAATACGACGTCGCTTTATCGAAGTCTTGCACACTCCCGTGCAAAATTCTTGCAGATGTGAGGCTTCTCTTTCTATCCCCTCGATCCCGTCCCTTTCATCTAAAGGACTGAATTCTGCTAGCCTACCCCTCAACCTGTCCCAATTCGTTCTTTCATAGTCATTCACCCATTTAAACAGTCTCTCCTTCACACGTTCTCTTACATTCATTTCTATGATACGGTGATCACTAAGTGATTCACCGTCCAAAACCTTCCAGTCCTCTACTTTCGCTCCCTTACTAAATGTGACATCCACCCAACTTTCTCCATTCGTGCTACTGAACGTCGCAATACCTCTCGTATTTTGCACACAAAAGGAGTTAGCGACAATCCACCCCAATAATTCTTCCCCTCTTTCGTTGTTGTCCCCCCTCGGTTGGCCCCAAGCTTCATTTTTGGCATTGAAATCCCCGCTAACTATTACCGAGCCTTTCAATGCTCTTACTTTCCCCTCGATCCCCTCCCATCTGACATTCCTCCTTCCCCCTGGTTCATCATATACATTAATAATAGATAAATTTTCTACCCTTATTCCTGTTGTATTCCCCGTCCTAAACTGTACTAACTCCTCTCCTTTCAATCCTTCTTTTATTCTGATTTCTGTCTTACCTCCTTTCATTCCTACTTTCTCATACCCTTCCCAGTCATCTTGTTTCACTCCCACCTCCTGGATTAACACTATGTCTACTTTCTCTCTAGTGCACCATCCTCCCAATGCATTCATACAGTCCCTACCTTTCCCCACATTCAGCTGGGCAATTTTGATCTTCAATCTCTCTCTCCCACTCGCTTCGTCACAGCCATCCTCACTTTCATTCGCCGCTTCCTCGCTCGCTCTATCCATCATAATTCGTTCTGTTCTTTTGCACATTCATACGCTTCTTGTATGCGGGACACTTCGGGTCCATCGCCGAATGGCAGCGTTCCCTCAGTCCCATTCTCTTGCAGTTCACACAATCCAGCGGCCTATCTCCTTTACATTCTTTCCCTTCATGACCCCCCCACACTTGGTACATGCAGGTGCCTCTTTACAATTTCTAGCGGTGTGTCCGTAATGGCAACACCTGTAGCATATTGCAACGCTTGTATGTTCCTCAACGTAGATGCAAGCCAAGTCCAAATATATTCTTTCTCTCCGGATCAATTTTTTAAAGATACAGGCATTGCATTCAATCAACCAATTCTCCCTCCAGTTATTCCTACATTCTTTCTTTGTAAGCACTTTTATACTCTGGATATCTTCTGGCTTGACACCCTCAAATATGTCCTCATTTTGCTCGACGACTCCCCTGATTAATTCTTCCGCTGAATAACCCTTATCCACCCCAGTTAGCATCAGGGTTGGCCTAGCTCCCCCTGCCCTTACCACCAGTTCCTTACTCCTACGCATCTCTTCCATAATCACGCTTTTATCTTCCACCGTCTTGCTTTCTACAACAACCTCCCCGGTTCTTAGTTTTCGTACCTGCGCTACTCTGTCCTTAATCCCCCCATTAACTACAGCCTCCCTGACCTTCCTAGCAGTTTCGATGTTTGTACCATCCCCAGTTGCTTTAACTATAAACTCTTTGGAGGGTGGCGGTGTTACCCACCCAGGCCTCTCCTCCCGTCTGCTATTATTTTCCCCAGCTGCGCTGGCATAAGTCTTCTTCTTCTTTTTCCTAGATTTAATTTGAGTCCATCCCTTGTCCGTTTTCCCTTCATTTTCGGTTTCTGTTTCCATGTTGGTATCAGTGACTGTGTCTGATACACCCCCCCCTATTGCTTCTATTATCTTATAGTTCCCCCTAGTTTCCCCCCCGCCATCAGTCCCTGACCTGGTCCTTACCATCTCTCCCTTACGCACTCCCTCAAGCATGCTTCTCATGGTTGCCATCTCGCCTCTCATACCCTCCATGCATGCCTCCATCCGCCCTATGTCTTTCGCTCTCGCCTCTACCATACGCAGTCTCTCTTCCAGAAAACAAACTCTTTCTCTCTCCTCCAATATTTCATCTTTTCTTCAGTTATTATGCTAGTCCAGTTGACCACCTCGCTCAGAATAGTACTGACAGCAGCATTTACTCTCTGCTGGTGGTCCCTGTTGAACTGTATTTTCCCCCCAATAACCCTCGTAGTTGCACTTTCAACCTCTTTAACCTCCTCTTGTATTACCCGTATGGTCTCCCTTAGCGCTTTCATAGTTCCTGAATGACTTATATCTAATATTTCCTTTCTCTATTCGTTCCCTGTGTTTGGTAATGGCTTTCCCAGCTTGTTCCTCCTCTGGATTCGGCTTGCCTTACTACCAATTCCCTTTTCTTCTTCTGTTCCTCTTTTTCTGTTTCTTTCCCCTCTTCTTCTTTCCTCCTATCCTCCAACTTCTCTCCTCCCTCTTCCGTTGTCTCTTGCTCATCATTTTCCCGTACTCCTTCCGACGATTGCACGTCATTCTCTCCTCCTTCTTCCTCGAACGACTTGTTTACCAGGTCAATAATGCTTTGCGTTATTGCCGCTGTTATACGTGCCTTTTTGCTGCCATGTTCCGAAGGCGGTGTCCTGTTTAACCGTGGTGTTCGCGGCAGTGTACCCGTCCTGGCAAGTTCCTCCTCCAACTTTTCCAATTTTCTAGCATATTCATCTTGGTCTTCTTCCATCAATCTCTTCCTTTTTATGCTTTCCTCGCTATTTTCACTCATTTCGCTTGGTACTGGGAGTCCCCAGCGCCTCACGGTTTGAACCCAGCGTTCCCTTTAATTTACTCTGGTTTTTCCAGATTCCCAGAAAAACCATCCCCGATTGACACTATTTTTTTACACCAGTGTATAGTCTACTTTCTGCCAAGTCGATTAGTTTTTACCGCACACCTCTATCCCGCACCGTTTCTGAGTTATTTCAGTTCAAAGTCCGTTTTGCCTTTTTTGCCCAGATTATCACTTTTTTCCTTTCTTTCTTGGGTCCCCCTAAGTCTTGAAGAATCTTTTCCTACACCAACGAATGTAGAATTGAGACCCCTATCCAGCTGGCTATTTTTGACCCAGCGTCCCTTTTAAATTTTTCTCAAGTTTTTCCGTTTCCCCGGGAAAAACTCCCCCGAATGACACCAATTTTTCCACACCAGTTTATGGTCTTCCGTCTACCAAGTCTATTAGTTTTTACCGCACACCTCTATCTCTCACCGTTCTCGAGTTATTTCGGTTGAAAGTCCGGTTCACCTACAACTCACTTCTGTTCTCCTGATACCTGGGAAATATTGTAAGCCCAATATTTCCCGTGTTTTCCGGAGAAAATTTACGAAATTTTCAGGGATTATTCCCTGTCTCTAGACACTCCCGTATCCCGAGTTTCGCCCCGAAATCTTCACTTTTTAAAATTCACACCTATAGCCCTTGTAAATATTCTAAGTCCCGACTTTTCAGTATAACGGACGTTATTTCTCCCCGTTAACGGTATATTGTACGTAATTCCTTTTTTCAAGTTCTAAGGTTTTTGAACGCCTTTTTTCGGTTGTCCTCGCATTCCACAATGTTTTTTTGCCCGACAACACTCCTGAATTTTTCACAATATGCACCTTTTAAGTCAGGTGCCTCTCTCTCGCACTCACAGTCAGAATTTTATTTAAATTAATTAATTGTTCACCCGTTCCCTAACTATCCCTATTTTACGCACTATAGCTATAATATACACGAAACTAGACCTATATCAAACAATTATCCCTAAAAACTAGGCCAAGGCCTCTTCACCAGGTCCCTTGGTTCAAGGGTTGGTGTCCCTACTTTCGAAAAACGAGAAAGTCTATACGGCATACATATACCGCGTTTCCCTACGAATTGTCCTATTTTTTAACACTCTTATTCAACTCGACGTCCAGAATTCAAGTCCTTACCTGCAAAAGTCCAAAAACCATAAAATCAAATAAAATACGGAGCTCCAACTAAACACGTCTAACCTCTCGGATAGCAAACACAATTCTGTGGGCGAGGACAGAAGGAAACTGTTCTCCCCGGGTAAACGCGCTCGACTCCCATAACGAATTCGGCGTCTGTGTACATAGCGCGTTTGTTAGCGCCCGCCAGCAGTAATTGTTCCGGGCCCTCCCAAGTAATGCATACATCTAATTGTAACAGTAGATTCATCAACAAGCACCAGATCTGGAATTCTCAATGCCCCGTTACGCATCTGTTTTCGTTGTTCAACCCCTTTATCCCCTATCAGTGTGTTTTTTTATGACTTCCGTTTAAAAATGGTCTCCATCCCAGTCTCTCCCCACTTCAGAGGACAGCGCTGCGGGCGAAGACTCTGGGGTCTCCCCACATCCCCCGCCCCGCCCCCGTTCGGAGGGTTAGATGGAATACCTCTGGTCGGTAATAAATTCCTACCCAGTTGCACCTTTTCCATAGTCACCGGGTGTCCAAAAGGTGGGATCCTGTATCCAGGCCCCCTTTTCTCAACCCCTTCCTGGCCCGTTGTCACAAACTGCTCTGCTTTTTAATGCGTCAGACCAGTGTCTTTTGTTTTAAAGACCGCTCGTCAAATCACCACACCACCTATCCATCAATTTCGAAGCTTATTGGTGGGTAAGACTAAGCGTGGCCCTTGAGGGAGTCCTGGCAACGAACTACAAGTCTTGATCTTAGGATCATTGG
Source organism: Listronotus oregonensis (assembly GCA_019359885.1). NCBI lineage: Eukaryota > Metazoa > Arthropoda > Insecta > Coleoptera > Curculionidae > Listronotus > Listronotus oregonensis. Next base: position 16,798 of record JAHBCN010002172.1, read on the forward strand.
TACGTAGTATCTAGAAAAACACCCAATCTGTTCGCGGACACCGCCTCTCGTTCGGTGGGTTAGATTCGGTTTAAAATTCCTATCAGTTGCACTGCTTTTCATAGTCACCGGGTGTCCAAAATTTGGGGGATCTGTATCCAGGCCCCACTTGCGCTACATCCACTCTTCAGTCCCCTTGTCACTATATCCTGTTTAACCCTAGAACCAGTGTCTTTTATGGTGGGACGCTCGTCCTCACCACCACCTATCCATCAGGGTTTCGAAGCTTGACGGAGAGAAGCCAACGTGGCCCCAAAGGGCGAGGGCCTCAGCGGGGGGCTTCAAAATCTTATCTTTGGATCATTGGTACGTAGTATCATAAGGAAAGTACACCCAATCTGCCTTCGCGGATGGGGCATGTATGTAAGCATCTTGGCTCGATTTTTGAGGTTTTTATAATTTTTCGTACCGCAATCCCGATTTTCTTATCACAGTCCTTAAGGTCCTTGAGTGTGATGCGAAGGCTCTGCAGGCCGTCGAGGAAGATAGGAATTATATACGTTTTAGTATGTTTAGTTTTTGCCATGGGCGCAGAGGCGCCGACACCCAAACGAGACAGGGCCCCCCTGTAAATCTTTGAAAAGACGGGCAGATTTAGCATAGTACTTTTTTCCCCGGTACTTAAAGAATTCGCCCGGGTTTCAGCTGCTTGATCGGCTCACCGCTGATGTAGAACAAAAAAGGGTCCGTGATCTGATATAAGTGCTTTTGGGCCCTTTTTAACATTGACAGAAGGCTACATTTTTGTGCGTTTAGGGCCATACCCCCCTGTCGAAAAATTCAGGCCCCTTTTTAAAAGTCTTTGAGCTCCCCCTTTGAGTCCGGGGGCCAAAAATCAGATCGTCGGGGTAACCCAAAGACGCTCATCCTGACCCCGTCCCCAACGGGAAGACCCAATCGGGGTTCGTTTACATCATCATCCAGGACCATGTTGAACAGCAGCGGCGAAAACGATCGCCTTGAATCCACGATTAACTTTGATGGACTTCGAGGAAGAACCATCTGATGGGACTTTTTCTTTATCGAGCTGTCCTCGTACCCGTCCGTGATTAATTCCGAGATCATTACGCCGGCTCCAAACCTCTTTAGGCCCTCTACCAAATTAAGACACCCGGGGTCAAAGGCCTTTCGGAGGTCCAGAAAACCCGCAAATGATACGGCTTCAGCTTCGCCCTTGAGTCTTTAATTGTCCCTTGTACAGTCAGGTTATTCAAGATAACCCCGTCAACCTTTCGGAATCCCCGTTGATTGGGGTGGAGGTGTACCGAGCTGATTCTCCTGAACAACACCTTGTTGAGCAGGCGGAGGTAGGCGCTTGAGATGGTAATCGGCCTAAGGTTTTTACATCTCTCGTGTCGCCCTCCCCTTTCGGTATCAAGATAGTACGACTCTCCTTCCAGGACGATGGAATTGTCCCGAAAAGGAGAGCCACATTGTATAAAATAGCCAGTTAGTTGATAGGCACCCTCCGTAAATCCGATGGACGGATCCCGTCGGGGCCGGCTGCGTTCGAGTGCATGCTCTTAAGAGCCCCAGCCAGCTCCGTTTCGGAGACAGGCTGGTTCAAGTATGCCACGTCAGAAATTACAAAATCCTCTATGGGATTATCATCGTCCGAGGAGGGTTCTCCGAAGATGCGTTCGTACTCCCTCTCCACCTCGGCCATCTCCGGGTTTTCCCCCAGCGCCTGCTCCCAAGGAATATCGTTGACAATATGCTCTGCTACTTTGGAAGGGCTCCTCTCTTTTACAACCTCGGCTCATACTACGGTGTTTTCCCAGGCCTGGCTCCTCAAGGATATATCGTCTGAGCAGATCGCCTTATGCTCCTGCTACTTTGGGAGGGTTCGACTCGACCGATTATAAAACTCGCTCAACACGGTGTTGTTCACCTCCTCCGAATGGAGATATCCTGAAGCAAGCTCGGCGTCGTTATCCCTGTTATTCTGATCTGGAGGTTGACCGAAGCCACTCTTCAACTCAGATCCCTGGCTTCCCGTGCTCGAGTGAGGCAAGAAGTCCTTGTATCTTTGAGTATCCTAGGTATTTAATTCTGCCGAGTTTTTGTGTGGAAATGTCTCCTCAGAGGCTTGTTGATGAATTACCTTCAAATTTGGCCTCTTCAGAAGCTAGTAAAAAGATTTGCCGTCCTCCTGGTCAAGCTGGGTCGACCCTTTGAGGACGGACGTTAGCTTTCGATTGTTCTTCACGTAATTGTTAAATTCAACGGGATGGGCCGTTCGCATATGCTGGCGAACTCCGCGAAACTCTTAAATTTTACGCCACAGATTCCACACACGGAACGATCTACGCCCGCGGTGTTGGGTCCATGACATCGACCCCTTGCTAAATGTGTACGGACCCCGGCTTCAGTGCCGAAGTCTATCCCGCACACGCACCGGACCATCGCGAAGAGATGCGGAACAAAGTGTGCGGAGCAACCAGTGGAGCCACAGACACTCACCGATAATACTGTAAGTTAGGGACAAGTGTCTCCGCACAGGAGAGTCCAATCTGAGATTGGCAAGACGCGGCGAGCCGCGGTGACCCTGATCACCTCTTTTCGTTTTTGAATGGGTTTTTGAATGGAAGGAGAGAAAGGAGAAACAACTGCCAGGTCCTGAGTCTTCAAAAAGACCCCAGAAAGCGTGAAGCGCTGTTCTTAAAAGATTTCCCCTGATAGAGCCTTAGCCGCACCAGGAGCTTATGGCGTGGGGTGTCGAGTCGGTCAGAGTGCGGCCAACCGAAAAAATTCTCATAAAAAAGGCGAGCCACCAGAGCCCGGAAGCCCTGGTAACTCGCCTAGAGTTCTGAAAACCTCTTATGCAAAAGGGCGACCGCCGATAAACGAACGATCGCCCAAAATGCTAGCCTGCTCCGCCCGACAGGACCTATCCACGACTAATTGCCTGGAGTCGTTGCCCGCCTTTCACCACGTGGAGGTTGGCTCGACTTCCGTGGAGCAATATGCGTGAAGCGCTGACCCTTTGAATCTTAATGAAACAAATCAATACCAGACCACAATCCAGCAGGAAGTAGAAAGGCGAAAGATTTATTCGCATTGAAGAGAGTCATAGTTAAGACCGCACCGGGGGGTCTAGGGGGCCGGTTAGGCCCCCCAGAACCGACAGACCACTCCTCAATATGCACCGGTCAAAGGAGCGTGAGCCGAAACTCTGGCCTGCCTATCCATGGTATCACAGACTCCTGCTAACCACTTCAGCCCCACGTTTACCCGCGCTTGATTGAATTTCTTCACTTTGACATTCAGAGCACTGGGCAGAAATCACATTGCGTCAACATCACGTTAAGACCATCGCAATGCTTTGTTTTAATTAGACAGTCGGATTCCCCCGGTCCGTGCCAGTTCTGAGCTGACCGTTAAATAGCGGCCGAAGAGGACACCGGAAGATCGCGAAATCCTCCGGGCCTCGCAGCAAAGCGGTTCCGCGGGCCAAGGCACGGGACCGAGCTCGGATCCAGCCGAAACCTTCACCTCGCCCAGGCCCGGCTCGTTAACTAGGACCCGCTTCCTCGCCAAGCCCGACACGCCCCGATCCTCAGAGCCAATCCTTATCCCGAAGTTACGGATCCAATTTGCCGACTTCCTTTACCTACATTATTCTATCGACTAGAGGCTCTTCACCTTGGAGACCTGCTGCGGATATGGGTACGAACTGGCGCGACGCCTCCACGTGGCCCTCTCCCGGATTTTCAAGGTCCGAGGGGAAGATCCGGATACCGCGGCAACTGCGGTGCTCTTCGCGTTCCAAACCATATCTCCCTGCTAGAGGATTCCATGGAACTCGAACGCTCATGCAGAAAAGAAAACTCTTCCCGGATCTCCCGACGGCGTCTCCGGGTCCTTTTGGGTTACCCCGACGAACTCTCTTGCGAGGGCCCGACTTTTTGACGGTTCCGCTGCCAGGTTCCGGAATAGGAACCGGATTCCCTTTCGCCCAATGGGTGTGTACGAAATTATTCGAATTCGAATTAATTAATAATTCTCGACTTCGTTAAATAAATCTACACCACATCAACATCGGCTTCGCATAGGGCTTAGGATCGACTGACTCGTGTGCAACGGCTGTTCACACGAAACCCTTCTCCACGTCAGTCCTCCAGGGCCTCGCTGGAGTATTTGCTACTACCACCAAGATCTGCACCGACGGCGGCTCCAGACGGCCTCACGGCCAGCCCTTCTGCGCTCATCGCCGCGACCCTCCTCTCGTCAGGGCTTCATGACCGCACGCGATCGCACATGCCGCTGACGGTCGAGAATAAGCACGACGCTTCAGCGCCATCCATTTTCAGGGCTAGTAACTTCGGCAGGTGAGTTGTTACACACTCCTTGGCAGATTCCGACTTCCATGGCCACTGTCCTGCTGTCTTAAGTTACCAACGCCTTTCATGGTATCCCATAAGCGTCGATTTAGGCGCTTTAACTCGACGTTTGGTTCATCCCACAGCGCCAGTTCTGCTTACCAAAAATGGCCCACTTGGCACTCCGATCCGTGTCTCGCGGCTTCATAAGTTCAAGCAAGCCGGAGATCTCACCCATTTAAAGTTTGAGAATAGGTTGAGGTCGTTTCGACCCCAATGCCTCTAATCATTCGCTTTACCGGATGAGACTCGTACGCAATGAGCGCCAGCTATCCTGAGGGAAATTTCGGAGGGAACCAGCTACTAGATGGTTCGATTAGTTTTTCGCCCCTATACCCAGTTCCGACGATCGATTTGCACGTCAGAATCGCTACGGACCTCCATCAGGGTTTCCCCTGACTTCGTCCTGACCAGGCATAGTTCACCATCTTTCGGGTCCCAGCGTGTACGCTCTTGGTGCGCCTCTTCTCGCGATGAGAATGAGACGCCCCGGGAGTGCGGAGCGGCCACTTTTAAGGGTAAACCGCTCGTCCTCCTGAGTCCGCGCGAGGCGGACCTTTACTTTCATTACGCCTTTAGGTTTAGTGATTCCCAATGACTCGCGTACATGTCTAGACTCCTTGGTCCGTGTTTCAAGACGGGTCCTGAAAGTATCCAAAGCTATAGCGTCGCAGATCGGTCAAAGGTCTGTTCGAGAACTTCGCCGCCAACAGTCACCAGAGGTCAGAACCGGCACCAGGTCCGATCGCCGACACATCTGGCGCGCTTGCGACGAGCCGAACGCTCCGAGAGCGGCCTTAAACCTTTCGTATACCGTCGAGCGAGTCAGCCGGGACACGCGGGTCCGGACGCGACGGCAAGCCGTGATAGATTTAAATAAAAGCCGGAACTTTTGACGAACTAATTTTATTTAACACTAATGTTCAGCTTACAAAAGAGGGCGAACCACATGCGCCAAATGTATTTATACTAAACTAACCTATGTTGAGTGGGGGAAACAATAGTGGGGCAGACAGTTGAACTAACAAATATAAATACAATTATCATTAATTATTTCAATACACTACATCATTCCCCCCCATAAAAAAATCTGTTTATAACCATAAACATCTTAAAGTAAACTTCTGTTTAAGTTACATATATCAAATAGCAAATAAGTTATACATATATACATTATATTTACATAATGACCACTGCTTAAACAAAAGTAAATTTATAGTACCAATTTATTTTCAAAAATATATGTATATGTATATAATAAAAAAAAATTTTAACTTGCAATACTTTTTAACCTTATTCTACTTGAAGGTCTTAATATCGGTACATTATCCTTACTGCCCTGTGTAGGCGAGTTTTTGGAGAAAGTCAGCGGTGGAGCTGGAGACTCAATTTCAGGACTGTGTTCTTCGACTAGAACTGCCCCTGAACTTTGTTCAATCTCTGCATACCGCTCGGAACGAAGTGGTGGACTCTATAGGAATACTCGAACTTTTTACATTAGGAATTACGTATTTTTTTATTTGATTGGAATGTCTCTTCCAGGTTTTGCAAATCGACCACTTCAACCAAATAGGTGCGTTTACCAATAACTTTTACAATATTACCCTTAATAAATTTTGGATGATTTACATTTCTATAATCCTTAACCAAAACATTTTCGCCAACCTTAAAAGTTACATTCCTATTTGTACCTTGCAATCTCTGTTGCTGTTTTTGCGCATTTTCGACTCTGTTTCGTATTTTATTTGCATTTAACTTATCATCATTTAAAGGTAATTTTTTACTAGGCAAAAGAGTCGAAAATCGCGTTCTTAAATTTCTATTAAACATAAGCATAGCTGGACTTACACCAGTGGTGGCGTGCGGAGTATTCCTATAGTCAAATAAAAATCTCTGTAATGCCAAATGGGTATCGCTTGAGTTGGTAAATTCAAGTGACTTTTTAAAAGCATTTTTTACAGTTTTGACAGAATTTTTTAGCCCTAAAATGAAAAGAAAAGCCAGGAACACTTTTCAATTTTAGTTAATCTGGCCGTTGCAAACTGGGTGGCCTAACTTGCCTCAAAGGCTTACCCTGCCCTGGAGATCGGCCGCTAGCTAAACGCGGAGAGGGGAGTGGGTCAAATACTCCTGTATAAAGGTTACAATAAACCTGTACATAAATCCCGAAAAAAAGAAAGGCGCCACCCGTTTTCAATCTCCAGAACAGAACATTAGCCCCCTTACTCAAACGTCTCTTTAAAAATTTAAGCTGAAAACGGGAAAGGGGTTCTTCATAAAATCAAACAACGGTTAAATGTTTAAAGTCTAGACAAGTCTGTTTATTAATTTATCGTGAATGGAAAAATGTGTGTGCTTAACACGAGCCCCTTAAAGCTCCGATCAACGTAAATCCTAACACTGCCTACTTACAGCTGTCACTGGTGTAGAAAATTTATTACATAACATTCATTTAAAAGAAAAGAATTATACTAAATTTTATTTAAATTAACGAGAAACCAAGCCATTATTAAACTAATACTACTACTAAGATAGCACTAGAGGTATAGCTTAAGCATAAATATGTACTTTTGTTAAAAAGGAAAAGTAATTACAATTTAGAAAGCACAGTAAGCGGTTTATTATTATTAATCAGCCGTCAACTAAGGATTGAAGAAAAGCGGGCATAAGGTACGTTTTTCTAAAGCTAATTACACTAGTTAGTATTACTTATCTTTCTTTGTGTTGTGTGTTCATAGGATCCTGAGCCTATAATTCTCGCTGGATGACTCGAGGAACTGTCTCGCCAAGCAGAGGATAGGGAAGACAACAATAGCCAAAGCGACACATGCCAGCACCTATGCCTAGATCCTAGATCGTGTAGTATAGTATCGGGGAATGCAGAAGATGAAAATCAAAGCCAAGCAGAAGTGGACTCGTAGAGTAAAACGTCAAATCAAGACGTGGATAAGGACGTGCATAAAGAGGCCTAAAATAATGGCTTGTGTTAACATGAATGCAAATAATGTAATGAAGAACATGCTAAGATAGTTAGTAAATGGCGTTGCTTTGTGATTAGAATAAATTCAAGCGGCTTACCTTGGATTTTGGATGGCCTCATGTACTATTTTTTTGAGAAAATTATTGACAAGTTCGGCTTACATTTCACAAATTACAAGAAAGGTACATATAAATTACAAAATATGCCACCAAAATAGCCGACCGTCCTTTCTCAGTTACAAAATTCCCAATTATGGGGGAGCTCTTACTGGTTCGAACACCAAAAGCGAAAAGAGAACCCAACATGGTTCTGACAGCACAGCAAGCGGGCTACATTAGAGATGGTGAGTACCAAGAAGCCACTCAAAAGTCAAAGGGCACTTAAATAAGGTTCAGCCCATTCCTAGTTTTAGGGATTTTAGGGCTTGGTTCACCTGCATGTCAAAACTGACATCAAAAGACAGATGTCTTTTTACTGCCAGATGATAGACAGAATCAAAACAAAAGTAATTGATGAAAATATGTTAAATTTAGCATGTTAATCTAATAATAACTGTATGTTTCAGACACCTGATCACCATTTAAAAGCTGGTAGTTCTCCCGAGGGATATTCCAGCGACCTAACCCCATTTGGATGACAGCTGGGTTTGTTTACATCGAGTCTAGCAGAAGGAAGGTTGCTGTTAATACCTCCAATGATCAAGCTAGTGGTACTAGAAGGCCTAAGAGCAGAATAACGGCGGTCAAATCAGTGGTTAATGCCTTATATTTTACATGAGCACAGAAATCCCTCGAGAAGACATAGGCTCAAATCGACGGTGTGAATTAACATTATTAAAATATCGTGTTTCTATATAATTTTAACCAGAAGTGAAGTACAAAAGTGTGATTTGTTTATATCAGAACTAAATAATGATTTTATAAATAATTTGTTAGTGAAGTATGGTGTGCTGGGATATACAAATAATGTAAACAAATAAATCTTACGAACTTACAGGTATGTCTTTTTATTTTTTATGGCAGTATTTGATTGATTAGTCTTCCTAACTAATCTCAAAATATTAATGTGTAAGTATTATTACTATTTTTATGATTGATTTGCTTTTAAAGTAACATAATGCCTAGACTTTGAAAATAATAATTATCTCCGGAAAAATAAAGTGTAACAAATTCTCTGCAGCCCCATTGGAGGCGGGGGAATATGGAGGACTAGTAAAGTGTTTTACATTATTTTTTGAAAGAAATTCTTCGAATTTGTCTAAAACTAATGATCTGCCATTGCCAGAAACAATTATTAATGGCAAGCCGAACCTTGCAAACAAGGTTCTAAGAACTTTTATAGTATTTAACGAGCTTATATTTGACATTTCAAAGACTTCTAGCCATTTCGTAAAAGCATCAACTACCACTAAGTAGTTTTTTTGCCTTAACTCAAAATAATCAACATGTAGTCTCTCCCAAGGACCCTGTGGCCATGGTCACGGCACAATTGCATTTTGGGGAGCATTGTTAGAATGTGTCATGCAAGCATCGCACATTTTAACTATTCTTTCAATACTTTTATTCAAATTTGGAAACCAAACATATGCTCTAGCCAAATTTTTCATTTTAACCACCCCCCTGTGTGTTTTATGAAGCTGTTTTATAATTTCATTTTGTAAAATTATTGGAATAATAATCCTATGATTCCAAAATATACAATCCTCCTCAATGTAAAATTCAAATCTAAATGGTTTTAAACTAGCTTCTTGTACCTTTTTAGGTCATCCTTTAAGGATAAAATTTTTAACCTTGCTAAGCAAACAATTATTATTAGTAGCCTTCCTTATACTTTCAAAATTTAACGTGAAATCAGAATTGGTATCAAAAAAATAACAGGAGTCATGAGGATTACTGTCCTCTTTTAAAAAATCTGCACTGCTTGTCACAGGCAAGCGTGATAACCAATCTGCATTATTTTTATTACTAGCTATATATTCGATATCATACTGATACCCTGACAAAATAATGGCCCACCGTTTTAAACGATTGACAGAAAACTGTGGAATAGCTTTTTTTGGACCAAAAATAGTTAACAGAGGTTTCATTTCAGTGACCAAAGTAAATTTTTTGAGGTACAAATATTGGTGGAACTTTAAAAGTCCAAAAATTATGGCTAGACCTTCCTTTTCAATTTGTGAATAGTTGCGTTTTGCTTGGGACAGCGTGCTCGATGCAAACGCAATAGCCCTTTCCTCAGCATTAGGAAATTTATGACTCAAAACGGCTCCTACCCCTTCACTAGAGGCATCTACGGTAAGTTTGAGCTCTAAGTTTGGGTCAAAATGTACTAAAACTTGAGAGGATTTCAGAATTTCTTTAATTTTATTGAATGCTGCTTCGTACTCATCTGTCCATTTCCAGGAAACATTTTTTTGTAATAATTTATATAATGGACTTAAAATTGTTGACAGATTCTTGACAAATCTACCATAAAAATGAATGCTACCTAACAATGATTGCAATGTCTTAACATTTGTAGGCCTTGGTGCCTGATCAATAGCTAAAGTTTTACTTTTATCTATAACAAATCCTAAATATTCAACACTTTTAGAAAAAAACTGACATTTGTCAAAATTTAATTTTAAACCTGCTCGGTGTAAAATTTTTAAAACTCTTTCTAAATTTTTGATATGCTTTTTCCTATTTATCCCTGTGACCAAAATATCATCTTGAAATACTGCACATCCCTCTACACCAGTAAATAAAGCATCCATAATTTTTTGAAATTTTGCTGGAGCACATGCCACCCCAAAAGTTAAACGATTAAATTTGAAAAGTCCTAAATGAGTAGAAATTGTAAGCAATACTTTACTATCCTCATCCAGTCCTATCTGTTGAAACGCTTGGGACAGGTCCAGCTTCGTAAATTCCCTGCCTCCCTGGAGCTTTACAAACAATTCGTCAATTCTCGGCATGTAGTGCTGATCCACTTCTATTTCCGGATTGACTGTTACTTTGAAGTCACCGCAGATTCTGATTTGACCATTTTTCTTAAAAACCGGCACTATTGGTGTAGCCCAGGTGCTGTAGTCTACAGGTGATATAATACCTAAACATAAAAGGTATAGGTCTGGCTTTTACAAATTTTGGGCTTACATTGGGATTCTTTAATTTAATTTTTGCCAAACCTTCCTTAAAATAACCTAGACCCTCTGAGAAAACTTCATTATATTTTTTTATTAAGCTATTTATATCATTATCACTACAAGGGGTCAAAAAATTTTCAATATTATCAATATTATTTACAAACTTACTTACAAATGACAATTTTAAATTATATGCGGTCAGAAAATCTCTACCCAGTAATGGTGGACCCCCATTTTCCATAATAAAAAAGTCTAAATCCTTTTCAATGTCATTAAATTTCGTTTTTAACTTTATTTTGCCTAAAGGTTTTACTTCCGTACCATTATAAAAAAGAAAACTTCTATTAGTGCTATCTAATTTTAAATTTGAAAAATTTTTTTTATAAAAATCATAAGACAGACATGAAATACTACTGCCCGTATCCATTTGAAAAACAATAGGAAAATTCTCAACTAAAACCCGTAACGTAAACAATTTTTCTGAACACGTTTCAGAGGTCCCCTGTAAATTCAAAATATTAAACAGGTCAATTTCATCATTTGTGTTTACCTTTTCATTGTTTACATTATCGTTGAGTTTTTTATCTTGCAAAAAATTTTGTCTGATATTACTATTGCTGAAAACAGGTTGTTTAAATTTATATTTACAAACATTGGCTAAATGCCCAATTTTTTTACAAATATTGCATGAATAATTTTTAAAATAACACTTATCTTTATTGTGGTTCCTTTTTCCGCATAGATTGCAACTGTCATGCTCGTCCCTCTGACGTCGTTGCTGCCATGTTGCCTGCTTCTGCGCCGAAGACCTGCCTGCTGCCTGATGACTCGTGACTGCTGCGCCCCCTTGAATGTGGTGCATCGGTTTTGCTTTTACCATGACCATGTCGTGGACTTCTTTCGCCGCCATTTTGGACGCTGCTAATGTCACCATTTTTTCAAAGCCCGTAGATATTTCTTCCTCCATTAGCCGATCCTTTACTGCTCCCTTGTCGAAACCAAACACAAATTTGTCTCTTAAAACGTTTTTGAGCTCGTCCCCAAACTCACAATTTACTGCTAGACCTCGTAATCTCGCTGCCCATTCATTAACTGATTCGGTCTGTTCCTTTTCGGCACTGTAAAATTTTAAGCGTGCTGCTAGCGGACTGCGATATGGCTTAAAATGTATGTTAAGTATTTCCACGAGCTGCATATACGTTTTATCTTCCGGTCTTGTAGGGCTTGTTAGATCAAAAACTAATTTATAAGCATCTTCGTCTAGTACATTTAGTAAAATTGCTCGCATTTTTGACTCTTCGGTTTCTGCTTTTATATTGTTTGCCACAAAATAATTTTCTAGCCGTGCTTTGAATATTCCCCAATCAGACTTATTTAATGAAAATTTACGTAAGTGTCCCATACCTGTGTCTGCCATTTTCTTTCCTAGAATCTTCTGTCTTGTCACTTTCTTGATGTCCGCGTGTTTTTCGAAAACTCTCGTCGCCAATTTGTGGTGTATTTAACTTGGAAAAAGTTAATATTAGCTTCCACAAATAATTGCTCTGATTGCCGCTGATAGATTTAAATAAAAGCCGGAACTTTTGACGAACTAATTTTATTTAACACTAATGTTCAGCTTACAAAAGAGGGCGGACCACATGCGCCAAATGTATTTATACTAAACTAACCTATGTTGAGTGGGGAAACAATAGTGGGGCAGACAGTTGTACTAACAATTATAAATACAATTATCATTAATTACTTCAATACACTACAATGTTAAAAAGATTCTTAAAATGATTAATTTTGCCATATTTAAAAACACTTAACATTCTTTTGTGCACTAAATGACGATGGTAAATCTTTAACTGTTGTCTTACACTTTTTATTGGCATTAAATTTAAGCAACCTGCTTTGTCAACTACAACTTTTAAGTCTATCTCAGATAAAGTTATTATAGCTGTAACTACACCCTCAAATTCACTTGGCATAGATAGTAACAGAAAGCACGAAATATCTGATTCTTTAAAAGTGCTGCCAAAACTGTTAAGTTTTCTAAAAATACAGTCATATTTTGAAAAATGTTCTTGAAAATTAGTGCCCACGACATATTTTAAACATTTTAAATTTAGCAAATAAAATTTAGAACATGTCCCTTTTTGCTAAAAAGGGCTTCTAATTTATCTATTATTTCAATTGCAACATCCGTTTCTTTTACATACTCCAAATGTGAGTCCGCCACACTTTGAATAACGACCATACAAGCTTTTTGATTCTTTTTAATCCAATTGTCCTATCTGGCACCAACAGGTACCTCCTTTAAGGCTTCATTTTAGTCTAATGCCTCTAAAACTGAATACAGTCGAAATTTCCAATTATCAATGCAGATATGGTCTAGCTGAGTAACTATTTATATTTTCTCTAATTTCAATTAACTGCTGATTACCAGTTCCTGTTTTGGCTAAATTTTAACAACGGTGGCTGTTGCAGAGTGATTCGTTATTTTTGACGTTAATTTCAATTGATAATGCCGCCGATTAAAACCAAAAAGGGACTGGATTTTCTTTAACTGGATTGTTTTTGTATCAACCTCTGGAATTGACTTGTTGCCAGTTTAAATTAGGATTTAAAAATAGACGATTGGTTTTTATGAGATAGCCTCGTTTGCTTGTTAAGTGAACATATTTTTTATTGGTAACGTCTACTTACAATTTTATTGAACCTTCTTGAGCGGTTTTGGAAAAACTGGATTATGTTCAATGCACTGCTCCCAGTTGTTTTTTTTATGATCCTTTTTCTTACCAAATATTTTACGTATGATGAAGCTCCGTTATTTTTTCTCCAAGCCAACTCAAGAGCAGCAATGTAAAAAAAAACTTTCTTTGCAGAATCTCTGGTGTATTTTCAATCCAAAGCTTAGTATTTTTTTTATTCTGCTGTTCATTAAGCGGATAAACTTATTTTTCTCCTTATCGATCTATTTACAGTTGGCAACGCTTAGAATTTTTTGCAGCTCTCGCGTTTTCAAATTCTGATTCAGAAAAGAGATTGAATTTACGATTGTACTTACAAAATGTCCTTTTAACTGCTTAAGAGTGGAGTTCCATAAAACTTTTAAAACACTTTTCTTGTAGTTTTTGAGTTTTGTTTGCACATAGTAAAGCCAAGAGAAAATAGGTGCAAGTTTCTCCACAGGTATATTTGCTCTATCAAAATTATACGGTTTTCCCCAGCAAAAGTTTATAAACTACCTTCTTGACCAAAACGACTTATTTTACTCACGCCGCGCCACAGAGCTTTCGCTACAAAAGTAACAGCTTTCAAACTCAAATACCTTTTAAGTAAAAATGTTCCTTTGTTACCATGGCAACTTAATTACCAAGTTAATTAAACTTTTCGTGTTTTACTGGTTAGGTGTCTTATCAAAGAAAAAAAATAGGTACTACCAAAAAATTAAAATTATTTTAAACAAAATTAGGAGTTAAATTTTCTTATTGAACATCACGGGAGGTTAAATTCAATGCAAAACTTTTTATAAGCTCATTGATATTTTTAGAAAATTTTCTTTCGTATTCGACTCGGAATAGTTTTTAAAATATTCATGGGCAAAAAAAATCGAAATATAATTTAATCTCTTTAAATATAACCAGTAAAAATAGGATATAAAAAAACTGGTATTTAACGAAAAAAAAAACATAAACTGTAAAAAAGACGACTCTTTTTTTTAAATGTATTGTTTATAATAGGTTAGTTTTTCTCCTTAGTTTTTATAAATATACCCTATTTTTTACTGTAAAGTTTATAATCGATCAGCCTAACGCCAAATGTGTATTTATTCACAGCAGATTTATATTAAAGAAGTCCAACTAAACTCAATTTTAGCAAAACCTGCATTGCCTTTATTATATTTGTACTTGAGAAGGGACAACCTGTGACCGCAATCAAAATCTCTTCCAGAAAATTTTAGAGATTTAGGTTTTTAAGGTAAACAAACAATTAGAAAAGGTATAGGGATTCAGTTGGTTGGTATAAATACACACAAAACATAACTACCAAAGCTTTAAGTTAATACAGAAAATACAAAGCGATTTTTTAATTGTTCTGAAAACGTCAAACCAACAATATCACAACAAAAATATGTTTTGTAGAAAAAGAAGTTTTTTTTCTATTAGTCTAACTGATCATAATAAACCACTGGTCGGTAAGTCACCATCTTTTGTTAAGAACTCTAGCCATTTTGTTGACATTCTCAAAAATGTAGATATAGGACCAGACGATACTTTTGTGAGTTTTGATGTGGAAAGTCTGTATATAAACGTACCAGTGAAAGAATCGTTAAACATTATTCGAGCTAAGCTTAAAGAAGATCAGTAGACGTTGCGTCGCTTCTGGCAGACAGGCCGACTTCCGGTCCATGACGTCATTATTTAGGAATCTCGGGCTAGCTATATTTTAAGGTATTGCGCATGCGTGTCATCTGTCAACTGTCACCTGTCAACTGTCACCTGTCACCTGTCAGCTGTCAAATGTCAAATATTTAGGAATCTTAGGCTAACTATAGGGTATTACGTCACATGTGGGGGCCCCCACGCTTAGGCCCGGGGCTTAGGCGCGGGGCACTACACCATTTGTAGAAATCTTAACCTAACTATATTTATGTTACCTGTCAAACGTCATCAGCTGTTGGTAGTCATCTTGGATCTCGACGTCATCGGGGGCGAATTAAATAAAAAAAGTCCGGGGATTTGAACCACCTAGTGCCTTGCTTCTGGTTCCAACGCCTTAAACCATGCAGCCAAATGGCTAAGTTAAAATGTATTGATTAAAACGTGTAGAGTATATTAGGAATCTTAGGCTAGCACTGTGCATATGTTAAAATAACGGAGCCTGTCAAAACCACGTGGTATATTAGCTTACGTGTACTACCATACGTATGTGCTAAAAAAATGGCGCCTGTCAACTGTCACTTGTCAAAAACTGTGGGGCTCTGCTCTTTAGACCTGTGTGTAATACCCCGATGATGACTGTGTTTAAATATAGAAACGTTGTTTATAGAACATATACATTTAATTATTAAAAGTATGGTCACTGCCGAATTATTACGTAACAACATATGGCGTTAGTTAAAAACCCTGATGATGATGATGATACTGGTTAAATATAGAAACGTTGAAGCATATGTTAAATAAAAAGTAGAGGCTCGAACCAGGAAAAATAGACCTAATTATAACGTAGTAATATATAGTGTTAGTTAAAACCCCGATGATGAGGATGTTTAAATAAGTAAAACGTTGTTTAATAAGTACTTAGTGTAAATATACATGCAAAAAATAGCGGCTAACATATCTAAAATAATAATTAAAAACGCATTGAAGTTACCGGGTAATCAGCGGTATAAAATCAAATAAAATTAGGCTGACTCAAACAAGCTCATAGCGCTCGGTTAATATCTTAAAAAATAAGGTTGCTACCCATAGAAATTTTATATTAAATATGTTTCTTAACCCATAATACACAACCAGGTTAAAAATTATACAAATCGGATTGATAGAAATATTTTATATCTGGGTTTTAAGTCTAACAAATAACAGGAGCTAAAAATTAGCAACTAATACATTTAAAAGTGGGTAAATTATGAGGCAAATACACTAAAAATCTTTTTATTCCAATTCAGGATGTTAAAACATACGTATTTGTCGTTTAAATTTAATATTACCATAAAGCCCTTTTGGTAACACTATGTATATCTTTTATTTAATATTCGATTGAAATAATTTATTTTTATTCTAATTCAGTATGTTAAAACATACTTATTTGATGTTTAAATTTAATATTATCTTAAAGCCTTTTTGGCAACACTATATATAACTTTTACTTATTAACAGATTTAGATAATTGTTTTTATTCTAATTCAGGATGTTAAAACATACATATTTGATGTTTAAATTTAATATAAGCATGAAGCCTTTTTGGTAACACTATGTATAACTTTTTTATTTATCAACAGATTTAAATAATTCTTTTTATTCTAACTCAAGATGTTAAAACATACATGTCCAAATTTAATATTGGCATAAAGCCCTTATGGCATCACTACGTATAACTTTTTTATTTATCATACGATTGAATATTAAATTCTAATTTTTCTCCACCCTCTATAAATTATAGACTTTGGTCAAAATAGTAAGCCTTAATTAAAAACATTTATACAATTTAACAACTTAACTTATACAGCGTTTTAACTAAGATTAAAGTACAAATATAGCTTTAAATATTCTTTTAAGTAAATCATTAGTAGTTTAATTTAAGGAAGTATACGTTTCGATAAATATTTAGACAAATCATTAGAATTAGAATCTTTAACGGTTAAATGTAATACAGAGTATATACATAATGACGTTTTCCTTATTTTCAGGTTACGGAATAGATGTTTCACTAATTATTTGAAGGTCAGAAGGCTTTGTTTAACTGTATATTTTGGAAAATAAATAAACAAGATGCAATCATACAAAATTTTTATCTTCTACCATAAATGCGTTTCCAACTCAAAGAATATTACGAGTATTAAACTGGCATTTTTATAAAATAAATGCAATGGGAAATTAGAAGTTTATTCGCTTATTTCCAAATAACAGCACTGTATTTCAAATAACAGCACTGTTTTTAAATAACAGCACTGTATTTTCAAATAACAGCCCTGTATTTTCAAATAACAGCCTGTTTTTAAATAACAGCCCTGTATTTTCAAATAACAGCCCTGTATTTTCAAATAACAGCCTCTGCTATTTTAAATACAGCCGTATTTTAAATAATCACTGTATATCCGTTTTCAAATAACAGCCCCGTTTTCAAATAACAGCCTGTATTTTCAAATAACAGCCCTGTATTTAATAACAGCCCTGTATTTAAATAACAGCCCTGTATTTTAAATAATCAGCCCTGTATTTAAATAACAGCCCTGTATTTTCAAATAACAGCCCTGTATTTTAAATAACAGCCCTGTATTTTAAATAACAGCCCTGTATTTTAAATAACAGTGCTGTATTTAAATAAAGCACTGTATTTCAAATAACAGCACTTAGATTGTTAGTTAAGGATTATAATTTATTCATATCAGATACGCTTTAGATATATTAAATGTCGTGACGGGGCCCTTATTCGGGAGGACAGGGACACTTCTATGACGTCATCGGTTTCTCTCTTTAAGGTGTTATCTTTCCTTCCTCCTTTTCTCCAGACGAGTCTGGGTCGCTAGCGACGCGAGAAAGGAGGAAGGAAGACAAGATAACACCTTAAAGAGAGAGAAAGAGACAAACCACGATGACGTCATAGAACAGATGTCCCGTGTCCCTTGTCCCGCGACATAAAAGGTTGCCCACCTCAAGGTCACCGGACATTGATAAGCCTCATTTACATATCTAAAGCGTATCTGATATGAATAAATTATAATCCACTTTAACTAACCAATCTACAGTGCTGTTATTTGAAAATACATGCTGAAAAAGCTGTTATTTATCACTATTATTAAAATACAGGGCTTTATTTAAAACAGGCTGTTATTTGAAAATACAGGCTGTTATTTAAAATACAGGGCTGTTATTTAAAATACAGGGCTGTTATTTGAAACAGGGCTGTATTTAAACAGGGCTGTTATTTGAAAATACAGGGCTGTTATTTAAAATACAGGGCTGTTATTTGAAAATACAGGGCTGTTATTTAAAATACAGGGCTGTTATTTGAAAATACAGGGCTGTTATTTGAAAATACAGGGCTGTTATTGGAATACAGGCTTATTAAAATACAGGGCTGTTATTTGAAAATACAGGCTGTTATTTAAAATACAGGGCTGTTATTTGAAAATACAGGGCTGTTATTTGAAAAACAGGGCTGTTATTTGAAAATACAGGGCTGTTATTTAAAAAACAGTGCTGTTATTTGGAAAACAGTGCTGTTATTTAAAAATACAGTGCTGTTATTTGAAAAACAGTGCTGTTATTTGGAAATAAGCGAATAAACTTCTAATTTCCCATTGCATTTATTTTATAAAAATGCCAGTTTAATACTCGTAATATTCTTTGAGTTGGAAACGCATTTATGGTAGAGAGATAAAAATTTTGTATGATTGCATCTTGTTTATTTATTTTCCAAAATATACAGTTAAACAAAGCCCTTCTGACCTTCAAATAATTAGTGAAACATCTATTCCGTAACCTGAAAAATAAGGAAAACGTCATTAGTATACTCCTGTATTACATGTTAACCGTTAAAGATTCTAATTCTAATGATTTGTCTAAATATTTATCGAAACGTATACTTCCTTAAATTAAACTACTAATGATTTACTTAAAAGAATATTTAAAGCTATATTTTGTACTTTAATCTTAGTTAAAACGCTGTATAAGTTAAGTTGTTAAATTGTATAAATGTTTTTAATTAAGGCTTAGCTATTTTGACCCAAAGTCTATAATTTGATAGAGGGTGGAGAAAAATTAGAATTTAATAATTCAATCGTATGATAAATAAAAAAGAAGTTATACGTAGTGATGCCATAAGGGCTTTATGCCAATATTAAATTTGGACCATGTATGTTTTAACATCTTGAGTTAGAATAAAAAAGAATTATTTAAATCTGTTGATAAATAAAAAAGTTATACATAGTGTTACCAAAAAGGCTTCATGCTTATATTAAATTTAAACATCAAATATGTATGTTTTAACATCCTGAATTAGAATAAAAACAATTATCTAAATCTGTTAATAAGTAAAAAGTTATATATAGTGTTGCCAAAAAGGCTTTAAGATAATATTAAATTTAAACATCAAATAAGTATGTTTTAACATACTGAATTAGAATAAAAATAAATTATTTCAATCGAATATTAAATAAAAAAGATATACATAGTGTTACCAAAAGGGCTTTATGGTAATATTAAATTTAAACGACAAATACGTATGTTTTAACATCCTGAATTGGAATAAAAAAGATTTTTTAGTGTATTTGCCTCATAATTTACACACTTTTAAATGTATTAGTTGCTAATTTTTAGCTCCTGTTATTTGTTAGACTTAAAACCCAGATATAAAATATTTCTATCAATCCGATTTGTATAATTTTTAACCTGGTTGTGTATTATGGGTTAAGAAACATATTTAATATAAAATTTCTAGGGGTAGCAACCTTATTTTTTAAGATATTAACCGAGCGCTATGAGCTTGTTTGAGTCAGCCTAATTTTATTTGATTTTATACCGCTGATTACCCGGTAACTTGAATGCGTTTTTAATTATTATTTTAGATATGTTAGCCGCTATTTTTTGCATGTATATTTACACTAAGTACTTATTAAACAACGTTTTACTTATTTAAACATCCTCATCATCGGGGTTTTAACTAACACTATATTACTACGTTATAATTAGGTCTATTTTTCCTGGTTCGAGCCTCTATTTTTATTTAACATATGCTTCAACGTTTCTATATTTAACCAGTATCATCATCATCATCAGGGTTTTAACTAACGCCATATGTTTACGTAATATCGGCAGTGACCATACTTTTAATAATTAAATGTATATGTTCTATAAACAACGTTTCTATATTTAAACACAGTCATCATCGGGTATTTACACAGGTCTAAAGAGCAGAGCCCCACAGTTTTGACAAGTGACAGTTGACAGGCGCCATTTTTAGCACATACGTATGGTAGTACACGTAAGCTAATATACCACGTGGTTTTGACAGGCCCGTATTTTAACATATGCACAGTGCTAGCCTAAGATTCCTAATATATCTACACGTTTTAATCAATACATTTTAACTTAGCCATTTGGCTGCATGGTTTAAGGCGTTGGAACCAAAGAAGGCACTAGTGGTTCAAATCCCCGGACTTTTTATTTAATTCGCCCCGATGACGTCGAGATCTAAGATGACTACCAACAGCTGATGACGTTTGACAGGTAACATAAATATAGTTAGGTTAAGATTTCTACAAATGGTGTAGTGCCCCGCGCCTAAGCCCGGGCCTAAGCGTGCCCCACAGTGACGTAATACCCTATAGTTAGCCTAAGATTCCTAAATATTTGACATTTGACAGCTGACAGGTGACAGGTGAAGTGACAGGTGACAGGTGACAGTTGACAGATGACACGCATGCGCAATACCTTAAAATATAGCTAGCCCAAGATTCCTAAATAATGACGTCATGGACCGGAAGTCGGCCTGTCTGCCAGAAGCGACGCAACGTCTACTAAGATCATACACTAGTAGAGCGCACCTGCCGCTGGATGGAGTGATGGATTTGTTGGAGCTTTGCCTCCGTAGTTCTTACATTTAGGTAAAAGATGAATACTACGCGCAGGATGATGAACTTCCCATGGGTTCATCGCTCTCCCCAGAGTTAGCAAATATTTACATGGAATGGTTTGAGGAACACGCAATCAGAACTGCACCAATCAAATCAAAAGTTTTGGCTAAAATATTTTCTTGCCGTTTTAGTTAAACGAAATAATGGACATATACAAACAGTATACAGAAAATCTACCCACACCAGACAATATTTACACCAGAATTCTAGTCACTCTAACGAAACGAAACAGGTGGTCATACGTACTCTATACAATCGTGCAGTGACCTTATGTAACAGTAAGGAATTCCTGCAAAAGAAAATAAGTAATATAACTAGGGATCTTAAGCAGAACAGATACAGTGAGAGACTGGTAAAGGAAACGATCGAAAAGTATCAAAATAAGACAAAAAGCTCTAATTTAACGAGACTTTGACACATGATCAAATATTAATGACAATTCCATACATAAAAAGGAACTTCGGAAAAGATCCGCAGAATCGCGAATAAGTATAACATTAAAACCAAATTCCCTGCGAATGTGGTGAGGTATACATCGGGGAAACAAAAAGACCACTTGATGTTAGAGTGAAAGAACTTAGAAAACATACGGAATGAGGTGAAACGTCAAAATCAGGGTTTGGTCACTTGGACGCTTGGTCAAAACAACACCGCATACAATGGTCGGAAGCAAAAGCTATTCAGAAAGAAACCCACTGAATGAAAAGAAAATTTAAAGAAGCTGTAATAATTGTAAACAACCAAAATGTATGTAGCAAGCCTAGCATTCAGGCTTGGTTAGTTTATAAGTCGTAGCTTTTAAGAATAGTTTTTAGTTATCACTTGAAAACGGTTGGAGATACATCACTAATTAAAACGTTGTGTAACAAATAACAAATAAAGACAATGGAAGTTCAAGATTTTAGTATTATTAATGATTAAAGTTTTTTTAAGATACTTTTTTTATTACTGTATTTTATAAAATATTTAATAAAAGTATAAGTTTTTTTTCATCACGGAGCATGTCAGTTACCTAGAGTTGTCGCCTGAATTTTTATACCATAATTTGTTTTTCTTCACCAAAAATATAAATTGAGTTTGTTTGGTTTCTAATAAATATTTTTTAAATTGAAACATTTGAAGCTAAACGCAATTATTTACAAAAAACAGATCTGATCAAAGTGACCCACATCACCCGGTACTTACAAATAAAAGGCATTCTTTTATAAAACAAAAAGGGTAAAATTTTTGTATATGGCCTTATGGCCGAAGCTTGCACCTATCAAGTTATAAAAAGAAGACTAATGGCATCTCCATTGAAAAGAATAAAAGCGCATTTAACAGTGAGTAGGGTTTTACCCGGCTATTGATTCATGGACCTGAATTTAAAGTTGATATTTAATTGGAGCAACTTAAAAAAAATTAATTTCGTTTCTATCTTAAAAACCCTCGAATAAAAGTTCACATTTCTAGTATGTTTGTTTTCATATTTTACCTAAAAAGAAAAAGTGGAAAAACAACTGGTATGTTTTTAGTAAAATAAGATGACTATTGTGTTTCTTAACGAAGTTTGTTTGTAAAAACATTCGACAGAAATTGGATCTTAAAACTAAAAGTTTCAATTGGAAAACATACATTTACCTTTTGTTGTGTAGTGTAACATTGAAACACAAAAACACCAACAAAACTTTTAATTTATACAGGGTTGCTGGTAATTGGATACATTCCATTGGAGATCTAATAGAACAAGATATAAGGAGTAAATTTAACCCTAACATGTATAATACAAAACCTAATAGGTTTCGAGAAATTTGAAATTTTTGTTTTTCTTAAAAATGTAACTTTTTTTCTGGAATATAAAAACTATGGTATTTCGTTTGGAATAACAAAAATATTCGAAAACATTTGGGATAGTGTAAAAATTTCAAAGAAAAACTTGGAAAAAATATTTTTTTAAAATCGCATGTAGAAATCTCGAAACGTTATTACGAAAAATTACCAATACAACTTGCATACAAATTATTTTAAAAACTTTTCCATTGTAATAGCTATCTAGCACGGTATCAATGTTAACATTGAACGGTTTAGAAAAAGTGGTAATCAAATTGCCATAAATACATAATTTGTTTTTTTTTAATAAACAGTAAATACAATAAATAAAGAATAGGGACATTAACGCCAAATTTTCACAAATCTTGTTTAAAATGGGAACCTCTATTGCCTATACACGCACGACAGCTTCTTCTTAGTTCTGTCTTGTGTTCAGGAGCGTCGAGTATCCTTTGTCTAAGATTTTCTCATGTATTCAGTTGAGTTGAATTCACCAAATCCTTTATATGATCCCCTACGTAGTAGTCCAGTGAAGTTAAATCCGAACTCCTCGCTGGCCAAAGTATTGGACCTGCTCTTCCAATTCAACGATTCGGGAAACGTCGTTTCCCGTACTGTCACCCGACAATGCGCTGGACACTCTGGACAGACATCGTGTTGAAATATCATTCGTTCTCTCACGGCTGGAACGTCTTCCAGAATCCATTATAGGTCATTTTTCAAAAAATGTTCATACATTTCTCCGTTTTCTTTGGGTTTTCTTCTGCCCAATAGTGTAAGTTGTGAAACTTTGTTATGCCCTCGTGATTAAATTTCAATTTATCCGTCCAAAGAATGTTTATTAAGAAATACGCATCTTCTGCGTCTGCATTTAACACAAACCGGCAGAATTCTACTCTCCTTTCAGGATTACCTTCATCTAAGCCTTGAACAGGAGTATAATGGTAAGGATGGCATCCAACTTCACGTATCGTAGACCAAACTTTCCATTGTGATGCTATGGTTTGCCGCGCCACTTTGGTAGTTGAAGTGCTTGGGTTATCTTTAAAATGCCTTCATATTTCTTCATCATCATCTGCTTGACAGACGATGTACTAAGAACATGAACATTTCGTATGCGACGGTTAGGAAAGCGACGTTCATATTCCCTACGGGCCTCGGCAGAATTAACATCGCAATATCCGTAGATAAATAGGATGTCAGCATATTCTAAATTGCTGTACGCCTTCATGCCACTCCAACGAAAACAACATAACAGCAACAGCAACAACAATAACAACCGCGACAAAAATATTTAACAATAAAAACTCTTACCACAACAACGACAAAAATTTTTTAACAATGAACTTAAAGAACTTAAAAAACATGATTTTCAGAAGGAAACCACAATTGTAACTCGCTGTCAAATTGACAAATTGTAATGCATAAACGATGTTTTATGTTTTGTTTTGGAGTTTCCATAAAAACCATAGGCGTTATAAAAAATAGCAGTTAAAGGAATTCTGTCCTGTCGTCTCCTTTATTTTTTACTTTTTCTTTAAAACCGCAAAGGATTTGCTGTAAGATTTATACCTTGTTAGATAGCTATTCCAGTAAGGACGTTTTTAAAACAATTTGTATGCAAGTTGTATTGGTAATTTTTCTTGTAACGTTCCAAAATTTCCACATGGGATTTAAAAAAATATATATTTTTCCAAGTCTTTCTTTAAATTTTTTTGCTATCCAAAATATTTTCGGATATTTTTTTATTTCAAATGACAGACCATAGTGTTCCAGCAAAAAAGTTACAAAAAGTTAAATAAAATTTTTTGAAAATTAAATTTTAAGGCATGAAACCTTACATTTGTAAGAAAAATGAAAAATTTAAATATTTTGAAACCTATTAGGTCTGGTATTATACATGTTAGGGTTGAATTTACTCCCTATATCTTGTTCTATCAGATCCCCAAAGAAATGTATCCAATAACCAGTAACCCTGTATAAAATACAACCAGTCCTCCTTTTAATAATTTATTGGCAAAATTATTGTTTAATTTTAATTATAGTCATAATATACAGAGTCCGGCATAATTCGTGATCCATACATAAAACTTTCTTATTTTCATTTCTAAAAAAAAATATTCCTGATACCCTTAAACCCTAAACTCACAAAACACTGATCAAAGATTGAATAAATCTTAGTGTGCACTTGGTAGAAGCAAATTATTTAATATCGAATACGAGACAACTACCTACACTTTTAAACTTGAAAAAAAAACTATTTTGGAAAAGTTGTTCAGAATTAAAAAGTACGTCAAAATTCAAAATGGAGTTGGTCCAATTGACAAAATTTGTCACATTGTCACAATGGATATTCTTAGTACCATGGGTGATGTCAGTGATGTGTTTGGGTAATGTCACTTGTTCTACATCTCAAGAGTAAAACCCTTATAATCACCAACTTGCTGTTTGAATTTGCCCATGATTTAAACAACTTTACTGCTTTATTTCCATTTTGGAAAAACCCATACCTATAAAAGAGAAGAAAACAGATAGTCTTGTCTGACTAGTTAAACAACTACCCAATAAATTCTTGAACCGATACCCAATAATGTATTGTTTTGTTATTAGTGAGGACCAAATTCGATAATTGATTTTGGTAAAAACACTAAAACACGTCTAGTGACTTACCAATTGCAGCATTTTTTGACATATTATACAGGATTTGAGAGATACCAGATCATAATTTTTTGATGTAACACCCCGTATATTATTGCATTTCTGGATTCGCCGGAACATTCTAGACGTATTTAATAAAGTATGTCCTTTTCCACAAGTAAAAGGTTAGCGAGAAATTTTCACTTGAACGAAAAATCCAGCTATTAAAAATGTTTATTAAAAAATAGATATCAACTACGAAGATTTCTTAAAACTGCTTTAATTTTAAGCTGTTCAAGCTGTACTCCATTGACTTCCTGACAGCAAGCAACTCAAACTCTTTTAAAACGTTAAGTGACATTTCAGGCATTATTAATTCAATTTCGTATCTCATTTTTAATCTTTCGATATTGTTGGACTTCTTCCTATATACTTTATGTTAAAGGTAGCCTTAAAAGAAATAGTTCCAATGTAGTTAGGTCAGGTGACCTAGCGAGTGTTTTTAAAAAGGATAGCTGTAATTACGCTGAAGGCATTCGTTGTAATAATTTATATAAAATAATTTTTAAGTATAGTGACTCTGAATATGCAAACTTAGCAGTTAGAAATAAAAAAGAACTTTGGTATCTTAGGTACGGCAATTTAAATTATAAATCATTACCTAATAATAAATATAATAATTTGGTTAATGGCTTGCAATTTGCAAAATTAGAAAATGATAAATTGTGTGAAGTTTGTGTCAAAAGTAAGCAAAAAATGTTTTTCATATTTTTCTTAAAGTACAGAGTCTAGTAGAGTTTTAGAGTTAATACACACAGAAATTTGAGGCCCTATAGCACCTATATCACATAAGTGTAATCGTTATTTTGGAACATTCCAAGATGATTCCTCTAGGTTTGTTCTAGTATATATGTAATAAAATATAGAAGGCAGAATGAGGTCGTCAGCATAACCAACGATACTCATTCGGACCCCATCACCAATGGGAAGGCCGCAGTTCTCATTCTCCAAAATACAGATCAATTCGTCCAGCACCATGTTAAACAATTGAGGCGATAATGGGTCGCCTTGTTTTACTCCTCTGTTTACTCTAATAGGCTGAGTTGTGGAGCCATCTGGCAGTACTATTTTTGTTGTTGTGTTCTCGTACCCGTCCATAACTATGTCAGTAAGTGCGCTACCGACGCCGAACCGCCTCAGAGCCCTCTTCACCGATCGATGTGATACGGTGTCGAAGGCCTTCCGCAGGTCCAACGCCACCAGGTGGTACGGTTTAAGATTTTCCCTCCTTCCTCAGTCGGCCCGAAAGGATATCAGATCATCCTGGCGCCATCATCATGAGCCAGGCTCGTCACAACCTGAATTAGGGCGCATGTACGGTGTAATCTCGAATCCCACCGTTAAGAAAGAAAAAGAAATAGTAGAGAGCCGTACGGAGGACTCTCGCAGAGAGGATTCAAGCGACCCGGTTACGGAAGTTAAGGGAAAGGCGGACTCCTAGGGGCCGCTAGGAGTCGATGGCAGATCCGCCCCAGCCGGGCCGGACCTCAAGAGGGTGAAGCCCGATGGAAGAAGATGCGCGACTGAGAGTATCGCAATGTTACCAAAATAAAAATGATAGGACAAAGTAAAAGACAAACTTACAGCTAAATAAGTAGTATAATAAAACATTAAGTTTAGAGATACGCACTATAAATGAAATTCAATACTCGCACGGGTGCGTTAAGGACAAAACACAAAGAACATGATTATAGTGAACAAACAACAAATTAAAAAGGCTGATTTACTGCTGGTGTCGAACCGCCCTGAACTATCGCCTCATAAAGGCATTGTAAATTGTCAAACTGCCCACTATTGTGCGGATAATAAGCCTATCAATCTCCTTGTTATTAAGGTTAAGAGAGTTTCTAATTAGGGAGTTGGTTATGGGGCACCATATGCCACGGGCACCAATGATCAGAGGGGCTATGGATATTGTTTTTCCCGGAAAGCGTTCCCTAATGGCCTGTAGGAAGTTTAGGTCGGAATATATGGCTGTCTTGTTGGCTCCTGCCATGCGCAATGAGTCAGGACCTTCCCATGATATCGCAACATCTGAAATAATTACCTGGTTATCCTTGATCAGTATTAGATCTGGTATGCGAAGGAGTCCGTTGCGAGCCCTCACTCTATGTTCCCGGAGAGCTTCCCAGCCCTTGCGGTTAGCGATCTTCGCTAAATGTTCGACGATATGATCGTGACGTTTAAGCCGCTCGCCCCGGACCGTCCAGCACTTTTGGAGAACGTGAGACACCGACTCCACTCTATCACAGTTGTTCCGGCATCTGCGCTCAAAGGGTGGATTTGAAGGAATACCCTTTGTAGGGAGGAGATTAAAACGTAGCTGTATGGCCTTGCAGAAGTCTCTCCCCGACCAAAATTGAGGTGGGCTAGATAGCCACGTGCCGTTAGCCGAACAGTTAGCCCCCTGAGCGAGGCCGTTGCCGCTATAGCCATTTTCCAGCCTGTCAGACCATGATCTTCTTATACCTCTACTGGAAGCACCATCAACCCCGCACCATCGCCGAAGCCTGTCAAGGAGTCGCTCAGTGAATGTGTTATTAATTATCGCCTCAGAAAGAGGCGAGCCTTCAAGTCTGAGACCCTCTAACCTCCTGAGGAGGATCATCGGGACGTACTTTTTGAGAGAGATAACTCCCAAGCCGCCGTCGGCAACCGCAGCGTGGATCGCAGCGTCCTGGCATGAACGATTGAGGTGTAGAAATAGTCGGATTGACATCCGTATAAGTTTATCGGCCTCCCCCAGGACCCGAAGAGTTATTCCCAGGCCCTGGAGGGAGTCGAGAAGTCGTGGGATGAGGAAAGATTTTACCACGGCAAGCTTCTGATGAGGTTTCAGAGGTGATCTTTTAACGCGTTCAAGCCATAATTTAGTATCAGTAATTGTAGGGTTAGCTTGGCCCAACGACCCGTATTTTCGCCCCAAATACTTGAAAAATCCGTCCGGTTGACATTGAGATATCGGCTCTCCTTCGGAATAAAATACACTGCGACTGAGCGTGTACATATGTTTATTTGATCGATTGACGTTGACCGATAGTGCTACGCTTTTCGTCCGATTGAGGCTCATACCTCTCCCATTGAAAAAGGAGTTTGCCATGTTCAGCAGACCTTGAGCTTTTCTTGTCGTGTCGGAGGCCAGGATGAGGTCATCTGCATACCCCAGGACAGCCAGCTGAGTGTCATGACTCAGGGGTAGACCCCTATTGGAGGCCTCGAGCCTGCAGATGAGCTCATCCATGACGAGATTGAATAGAATGGGAGAGATGGGATCCCCCTGCTTCACTCCGCGTCTTATCGGGATGTCACCGGTGACACCGCCGCCGGTGGTTATCCTCGTTGTTGATCCTGTGAGACCGTTCATAATGAATCTCCGAACCATGTCACCCACCCCGAACCTCCGCAATGCCCTATCGACCGAGTTATGAGAGACCGTGTCGAATGCCTTGCGGAGGTCCAGGGAGAGCAGATGGTATGGGTCCCTTCTGGCACGTTTTGTTTTAATTACAGATTGGAGCGTGATGTTATTCGCTATGACCCCGTCAATTCGCGTAAAGCCCCTTTGGTTTCGATGAAGGTTTAGTCTACTCAGACGCTCGGCTAGAATTCTGTTGAGTAGTCGTGTAATGGCGCTTGATATCGTGATGGGTCGCCAGTTGCCAACCAAGGAGGGATCACCGCCTTTATGAATTAAGATTGTTCGATTCCTTTTTAGTGGTTCGGGAACAATGCCGAAAAGAATCATCGAATTAAATAAGATACAAAGTTTAATTAGGGAAACCCGCTTAAGTGAACTGGGCTTGACCCCATCTGGGCCTGCAGCGTCAGATTTATTCTTGTTTAACGCATGGGAAATTTCTTGTGTTGTTATTGGAGCCTCTAGGTCAGCCAATGGTTCGTGCAGATCATTGATCAGTTCATCATCGATAGATGAAGGCGCACCAAAGATGTTTAGGTATTCGGCTTCAACCAATTCCGGCGCCGGTCCCCCCGAGCCTCCATCCTCCCAGGATTTGTCGTCCAGGATATGTTCGGCCACCCGCTTTCTGTCCCTTCTGAATTCTTTTTGGATCTTTTTGTAGAGCAGGGCGCGCTTCTGGGAGCGGTTGGCTGGCAACGCCTGAACACCGCGCTTGTTCCCAATTTCAGCGCCCCGCCTGTTGTTATTGTTGTTGCCCCCGCACACGGGGAGCGAACGCGGCACATTGCCGTTCAATTATGCTTCTGACCCGCTCCATATGAAGTTGTTGGTTTCCTGATTGGGCCAGATTGCAAAGAGATCTATCATGTTCATCTAGGACATTAGCGGGATCATTGGCAATATCCCTTAGACATCTCCGGATTCTGGTAGGCCCGCCGGGACCGGCTCCTTCCTCGATTGGTCCGACCAGGTTTGGCATTCCCGTCGGCAGCAAAAGTGGTTCGGCTACCCATGAGATATTGGCAGGTTCACCCAATAGAGGGTCGGCATCCGTCGACGCATTCCCGAGATCAAGCGGTATGGGAGTATGTATGTTATTGAGATTTAAGAGGGTGGTATTCTCCGCCTCATCAGAAGAAGACGCGCTAATGGAATAGTGTGGAGCTCTTCCTGAGTTGTTAAGGGAAAGACGAGTCGAGTGGTTAAGGGAAAGACGAAGAGGGACGTTTGGGTCCGTATGCGATCTCGAGTCATCAGCCATGACCATCGAGGTATCTAGATTGTCATTAGGGGAGATAGAATTGTAGGTAAGGGGTTGAGAAATAGTGGGTGTAGCCGGGATTATTCCATCGTTGGTTTCTATTGCCTCCTCGATATCTATGTTTGCGACCCCTTTGAAAGAGGTGACAAAGTCCTTATACCGGTTCAAGCGTCTTCTGTACTTGATGGCTTCCAAGGTAAATTCCGGGAAAAGAGTGTGTAGATGGTGGTTGTATAGTCTGCCACCAGTAGCGTCGTATTCAACTTCAGCACGAGCCATTCTCATTAGAAGATCGTCATCATCTGCTGCTCTGGGCGCAGGTCGTGCAGGTTCTTCCTCGTGAGGATCCACTGGAGGAGGATGGTATTTATCCTCTAATTCCCGATTGTATTCTAAGGGGTGGGCTCTTTTCATATGATTCCTCATTCCCCTGAAACTTTTGTATTCTCCCCCACATATTTTACAGACGTTATCGTCTTCCCGTGGAGGGCCCCTGCATCTTTTCTTAGAAAGATGCTCCCTAAGACCCTTCTCCGAGGCAAAGGTCTTCCGGCAAAAATCACA
Source organism: Listronotus oregonensis (assembly GCA_019359885.1). NCBI lineage: Eukaryota > Metazoa > Arthropoda > Insecta > Coleoptera > Curculionidae > Listronotus > Listronotus oregonensis. The sequence continues at coordinate 47,423 of JAHBCN010002172.1, forward strand.
GAGAACCATCTCCGCGGAGACCGAACAGCTCCTACAGATAGGTGGACGAAGTCCCCGAAAATCTACGTTTCTGGAGACTAAATTAGACGAATTTGGGCAGTATAGTCCACCCCGTAACGATCAGAAAAAAAAATCCGATTTGACACCAGCAGGTCACCCTGCTTAGACCCCGGACACACTAGAATATTTGTGTAGCGAACTTAATCACCGAATACCGCGACCGAATGAAAAGCCCTGGAGGCAGTAAAGTGATGATACGGGAAAAGAAGGGAGGTTACGGATAGAAGGGAAGAAGGTGATGGGCAAGGCAGGTGGGACGGTTTGATGTTCTTTAGCCGTCTGGAGACTTATAGCGTGATACTTGACGGAGGCGGCCCAGGCAATACGCTCAGAAGGCCACCAACATCAACAGGGCGGTAGCCTTTTACTCTACCGTCCTGCGCCCACGACTAATTGCTCGCAGAGCGTTGCCCGCCCTTTGCCACGTGGAGGCAGAACACCTGACTTCCGTGGAGTAGTTATTAAGCTCGGAGTTGTCTAGCTTGGAATTACAAACGCGAGGGTTAGATGGTATGTCCCTAATTGCGTGAGCAGTCTGCCACTAGGAGCAGGGGTTTGCAGCACGGTTGCCCGCAGCTGCGCCCCCGTATGTCCTTCGTGGCTTCAAGCTCCGAGTTGTGCTCGCCAAAATGACTAGCACGTTGAGAAAAACGCTTATATTCCCGCCCGAACCGATATGTTCTAGAGGCCGGTTGGACGCCCTCGTCAAGGACCCCGCGAGGAGTCCCCAAGTCGTGCGTCACCCCCGGTCGAACGAGAAGGGTTGCGACCGCACGGCACCGTCCCCCAGTGGCCGCTTTTATGAAGTATATGGAGTTGCCGTAAATCCGCTTCCGGCTAAGCTTGGCTATCCGTGTCCGGCTTTATGCGCATTCCCCAGTGACCATGCCAGGTGTTGGTGGGGTTGGCAAGCACAGCGCCACGGGGCCTTACTCAGCCTTATGCGGATCACTTAGGATCAACCAGTTATGGCTGGGATTCCCTCCTTATGCGCCCAACTGAGGTTCCGACACCACCTCCTATCCCCCCTCTGTACTCAGTGCACGTTCGTTTGCGACACTAAGGCCACGGACCGAGGTGCGATAGTCATCATCGTCACCAATGCCTGTCTCCAATTTATGTGTCGCACGTGGATTTCCTGTGAATTGTTATGTTGGCCCACAGGTAGGCTAGCAAACAAATGCCAGTTCAGACTTTTCCATCCACGAGCTCTGGGAGCTTTATATCAAAAAAAGTAAAACGATAATCTATTCATGAGTAATAATATAAAATAGGAGCTGATGGCTCGAAAAGAAATAAAATAAAGTAAATAACACTACGACAGCTTACAAACTACACTTAAATATATAAGGGACAACACACACACAAAGGACCCTCATGAAATTCTTGTGTATGAGTATGCTTCCCATTATGGTTTTACACACGAGCTGTCTAATGGTAGTTCTGCCGATGCCTAGAGCGCGTGCTAGCGCCGAATTACATTCGGCCCAGATTCCTCTGTTTCCCATCACCATTGGTAGGACTTCAATGGTCTTGCCTGGATACCTTCTTTGTATCTCTGCCTGAAGGGCAGGATCTGAATAGTGCAGGACCTTGCCTGCGAAGGTATGGCTGATGGCCGATTCCCAGGCTACAGCAACATCGGATACTATCACCCTATCGCCCTTCACGAGAATGAGGTCCGGGTATCGGTTCAGACCGTTTGGGCAGCGAATCGCCGGTTCCACCATCACCTGCCATTCTTTGCTCGTCGCGAAAGAAGCTAGAGTTCTGACTGGCATGTCATGCCTTTTAATGATAGGCCACTTAGAGTAAGGACATCTCTGTAAACACACAACCGCTCGGCCGGTGGATTGGATGGGATCCCTCTGGTGGGTAAAAGATTCCCTCTTAGCTGGATGGCCCGAATGTAGTCTGAGCCGGACCAGAATGGTGGTGGGGATGCAACCCACGACCCTCTTTCAGCAGAGGCCGCACCCAACCTGAGCCCATTCCCCGAGTATCCTCCTTCGAGCTGCTCTCCCCAAAGATTACCGAGAGGTCTACCTGAGTGGGCGTCAGCTGTCCAACGTCCCAGCTTATTGATTAAATCTTGAACCGGCCCAAGGTTCATTACAGCATCTATGTCAGGACGACCTAAAGCGGCCAACCTGTAGATGCGCTTGAGCATAATCATGGGTACGTGCTTCGATAGGTTAAGCAGTCCCAAACCGCCTTGCCGAATAGGAGCGTGCAGATAGGCATCTGCGCAAGACTTATTCAAACTCAAAATACGCCGTGTAATCACCCTGATAGACCTGTCGCAACCTTTGAGTTTTTTCAGCGTAACCCCTGGATTTTGAAGGGCATCCAAAAGCCTCGGAATGAAGTACTGCCTGATGATGTCGAGTTTCTGGTGTGGCTTGAGAGGAGCTTTTGCCACCCTGTTAAGGACAGCGAAAACGTCGACCGATAGAGCAGAGTCTTGACCCAAACAGCCGTATCTCTTACCGAGATACTTAAAGAGCTCGCCAGGACCACATTGGCGTATGTATTGACCGTCGATCTTAAATGTGGACTCTGAAAGCGCAAACATCTGCTTCCTGCCCCTGTTGACAGAGACAGAAACAGCATTGCACTTCCTTGTATTAAGGGACATGCCTCGTTTAGTGAAGAAAGCTTGACTCTCGTTCACGAGTGTTTGGGTCCTCCGGACAGAGTCCGTTATCAAAATTAGATCGTCATATCCCAAGATCGACATATTATAGTCATTGCTGACCATAATACCTCTGCTCTTTCGCTCTACGCTTTCCATCAGCTCGTCTATTACCATGTTAAAAATATATGTAGATAGAGGGTCACCCTGCTTCACCCCCCTTAGCACTTTTATAGGCTTTGTTGCCTTATTGCCTACCTCTACAAAGGTAGTGCAATCCCGATATGACTCGAGCAGATATTCGCTCATTGTCCTACCAAGCCCGAATCGCTTGAATGCTCGTGCAATGGAATGGTGAGAGACTGTGTCAAACGCCTTCCTGAGATCCAACGACACGATATGGTAGGGCTTTCTACAAGATCTGCGGGATTTTATAATGCCGTGCAAGGTTAGGTTATTCAGAGCAACACCATCTAAACTCGTGAACCCTCGCTGGTGGGAGTGCAGTTGCAGCTGCTTAAACCTTTTACCGAGTATTTTATGAAATATGCGGATGAAGATACTCGAAATAGTTATTGGCCTCCAGTTATCTACCGACTTCAGATCGCCACTCTTCGGAATGAGAACCGTGCGACTCCTTTTGCATTGAGTAGGAGTAAAGCTAAACAACAACATTGCATTATAGAGCAAGACAAGCTTCTGGACTCTAATTGCCTTAAGGGCTGACACCTTGACCCCGTCTGGGCCGACGGCATTACTCCTATTAGTCCCAATGGCTTCATTGACTTGGTTCTCATCTACCATAAAAAGCACTAAGTGCTCGCTTGCCTTGTCATCGTCCTATAGGTTCATCATCCACTTCGGAGAGCGTTCCAAAGATGTCGGTAAAAGCGGTTTCTACTTCTTCGACTTCAGGTGTTTCATCTGACGAGTCTAGTTCCTTCGCGTCCAAAATGCACTCAGCTAATCTCTTCCTATTATTGCGAAAGAGTTCCTGTGCCAATTTATATTGCGAAGCTCTTCGTTGTGCTCGGTTAAAATTACGAACACCCGGCACAACCGGTCGTGTTTGGCTACGCTTATTGCCAGCGCCCGCTTGGGGCTGACAAAGAGTGTTAAAATAGTGTTGGATCTTGATCCGCGCGGATCTTGATCCTTTATTGGCAGGATAGGATCTAAATAGATTCGCGATGACTTCGTCATCACGATCCAGGACCCTCTGAGACACATAATGGACGACAGAATTTGCCAGAGCTACGTCAAGAGGTACTCCACCTTGGTCGTGTCCGTTTCCACGCGCTTCTTCGCGGTTTCCTACTGGAGAGCCTAAGGCTTCTCTCCCAGGTTTGTTTTCTCCAATCTCACCAACCCGATTCTCGACACCATCAACCAATCGCAGCCGCTCAACAAGCTGCTTGTAAGACGCCTTGCGTCTGTTGTTCTTGACCCAATCGAGGTTACGCTGAGGGACCAGCCCTAGAAGGTACTGGTTTATGTGCCCCACGATTTGGTGCGTCGCCTCCGCCGAAGCTATAACCCTTAGGTCATCCTCGACATCAGCGGGATCGTTCAACACCCGCCCCATGTTCTCGACCTCCATTGCCCGATTAAAGGCCACAGGGTGAGCTCGCCGCATGTGCTGTTTCATACCGGCAAAGGAAGCATACAGACCACCGCACTCCGGACATCGAGGTGAGTCCTCGGCGTTTTTCAGTGGCCCTCTGCATCTATCCCTTCGCAGATGAACCGCGAGGTTCTCTGCTCCGGAAAAGGAGGTATTACAGCTCGCGCAGCGAATCATGGATGGTATCTAAGTGCGGAAAGGCTGCTGACGGCAAAAGTTACTCTACACGTCAGTTTTTTAATTTAAATAAGTTCAATTTCCTTTCCACTAGAAGCACCTCAAGAGGAGGCAGGAACCAATCTTAGCTGAGCTGTCAATAAAGACAGCTGACCCCGATTCTCAGGTGTATCACCACTTTCGTGGGACACGGACCTGCTTGGTTTTTAAGAAGAGTGGTGGTCCTAAAAAGGACCTCTAACCTGATTAGGGCGCATGTACGGTGTAATCTGTTGTCCCACCGTTAAGAAAGAAATTTAAAACAAAGATAATAGGAAGCAGTTCGGCCTGCTTCCGCAAAGACATCTAATGCCCGACGGGAACTGCACGAGCTCCAAGGGGCCGCTTGGAGTTGTTGGAGTTTCGTGTGTTGTCGGGCATGAGATTTAGGGGTGAGGCCCGATGGAAGAAGATATTTCGACTGGGGCACGCGATATTACTGATATTATTTGTGTCTAAGACACAAGAGGTGTAGTAATAATAATAATATAAAATGTATATACATTAACCTAACGAACGAACGACGTAAAACGTAGAGTAAAATAAGACAATATTACTAATAATAATTATAAAATATGATCCTAGCTATAGGTATAATACGCATTATAGCAAACTAATCCATTAGTAGAATTAAAATATAAAATAGTATATAGATAAAATAGAATTATTGTATAATACGACAAAGACTAAACTATATAATGGACATACACGACTTAATCTAAACGAGGTGGGTGCCGGCGAGCACCAATCAGGTCTATTATCGCCTCATAAAGGGGTTTAATCGTAAGGCTGCCCATAATTGTACGGATGATAATCTTTCTATTTCACGTGCGTTAAGGTTCAGGGATTTCTGATCGTATTATTTGTCACGGGGCACCAAATGCCGCGTGCGCCATGATAGGGGCGATACTTATGGTTTTTTCCCGGGGAAAAGGTCTTGTACAGCTTGAAGAAAGTTGTTCTGAATATATGGCGTTTTATTGGCTCCCGCCAGGCGTAGGGAGTCTGGACCCTCCCAAGATACTGCCCAAAGTCGAAATTACTACCTGATCCATCCTTGATGAGGATAAGATCAGGGATACGCAGTAGCCCATTTTTGGCTCTGATCCTTTGTTTCACGTACAGTTTCCCAACCCTTTTGCCTTGCATTTCGCCAAATGGTCTGCAATATGGTCGTGCCGTGGAGTCTTTCTTTGCGTGCGGTCCAGCCTTCTGGAGGACGGAGAGGAGAGTTCAACCCTATCGCAGCCGTTGCGACATCTGCGCTCGTGCGGGGGGTTAGAGGGTATTCCCTTCATCGGTAAAAGGTTAAAACGTAGTTGCGTCGCTCTGCAGAAATCTCTCCCAGTCCAGAAAGGTGGTGGACTCGCAATCCATTGGCCATTAGCTGCACAATTCGCTCCCTGGCGTAGACCGTTCCCGCTGTAGCCTTCGTCGAGCTGATTTGCCCAGGATCTTTTTATTCCCCTACTTGTCATACCTGTCTCTCCGCACCAACGCCTAAGACGGCTTATAAGACGTTCTGTAAAGGTGTTGTTTAAGACTGCTTCCGACAAACCCGTACCTTCCACTCTTAATCCTTCGATTCGTCTTAGCAGAATCATGGGTACGTGTTTCTTTAGGGAAAGTATCCCGAGGCCGCCGTCGGCGATTGATGCGTGGACTATCGCGTCTTGACATGTTCTGTTCAGGTGTAAAACATATCGGACGGACATTCGGATAAGCTTGTCGGCCTCCCCAGGACTCGGAATAATACCCAAGCCCTGGGGGAGTCGAAAGCCTAGGCAGGAGGTAGGACTTTATAATCTCCAGCTTTTGATTTGGTTTCAGGGGTGCTTTTTTAATTCGATCCAGATAGGTTTTAGTATCGGAAATGGTGGGGTTGGTTTGCCCCATGGCACCATATCGGCGCCTAAGTATTTAAGGAACTGATCCGGCTGGCATTGGGATATTGGCTCTCCCCCCGAGTAGAATACACTACGGCTAAAAGGTGTACATGTGCTTGTTTGCTCTGTTTACATTAACTAAAAGGGTGCTACGCTCTTGGCCTTATTGAGACTCATGCCTCGGCCATTAAAGAAGGCGTTAGCCATGTTTAGCAGGCCCTGAGCTTTCCGCGTGGTATCGGATGCGAGGATGAGGTCATCTGCATACCCCAGGACCGCCAACCGGGTATCCTGATTCAGGGGTAGCCCCGTTGGTGTCCCGAGCCTGCAGATGAGCTCATCCATCACGATGTTAAATAATAGGGGAAATGGGGTCGCCCTGTTTGACGCCCTTCTAATAGGGATATCACCAGTTATCCCGCCGCCAGTCGCAATTCTTGTTGTGGACCCCGTAAGACCTCCCATGATGAAGTTCCTCATCATATCGCCCACCCCGAACCTCCGCAGTGCCCGCTCGACTGAGTTATGCGACACAGTGTCGAAAGCCTTGCGGAGGTCCAGAGAGAGCAAGTGATAAGGGCTTCTATTAGCGCGTTTGGATTTTATGATTGCTTGAAGAGTAATGTTATTTGCAATCACCCCATCGATTCTTGTGAACCCTCGTTGGTTTCGATGTAAATTGAGGTTGCTTAGCCGCTCGGCCAGTATCCGATTCAGCAGACGAGTAATAGCACTTGAGATGGTAATGGGCCTCCAGTTGCCGACCAGCGCGGGGTCACCCCCCTTGAAAATTAAGATAGTCCTGTTACGTTTTAAGGAGTCAGGGATGATACCGAATAAAATCATGGAATTGAACAGGATACACAATTTTAACAGAGACACCCGTTTCAAGGAACTTGGTTTGACTCCGTCGAGACCGACGGCATCAGACCGGCTCTTGTTCAGAGCTTTTGCGATTTCGGTGGTAGTTATTGGAGTCTCGATTGCTGCCAGAGGTTCGCGCAAGTCCGTAATGATCTCTTCGTCTGGAGACGAGTCAGTACCAAAGATGTTGGTGTACTCCGCCTCAACCAATTCCGGCGCGGGTCCCGCCGCACCGCCGTCCTCCCAAGGTTTATCGTCAAGGATGTGCTCTGCGACCCATTTTTTGTCCTTTCTGTACTTATTTTGCACCCTTTTAAACAGAAGGGCGCGCTTCTGGGAGCGGTTGGCTCGACGCGCCAGGTCACCGCGCTTGTTCCCTTTAATGCAGCCCTCTGGCCGTTGCCGACGTTGGCATTCCCAGCTCTGGGAGCCAATTCGGGCATTGCCGTTCGATAATAGTCCTGGCCCGGACTAGATGTAAATCTCGATGGTTAGTTTGTGCCAGGTTACATAGGTGCGGTCTAAGTCGTCCAGAACGTTTGCGGGGTCGTTTGCAATCTCTCGGAGGAACCTCCGAATTCCGGCAGGTGCGTCGGGATCCGCCCCTTCGTCGATTGGGGCGAGCAGGACTGGAGCAGGAGCTCTGTTCGGCAATATTAGGGGTTCTTCGATTATTGTTTGATTGGCATGATTGCCCGCGATGGGGGCGTCAACCGCAGGCTTATCGGCTGGTCCCTCTAGGAGGGGAAACGTTGGCAGACCGAATATTAGGGTTTAGGTCGGCGTAGTCTATTCCGTTTCGGAAGCTGGCGTAATTGGCGTTACGGTTCAATGGGTATGGGTTTATCGAGTTGTCAAAACTGAGAATTATTCAGGGTGGAGTTATGAAAGGAGATATGCCTCGTGATACATCAAGATCCTCGATGGTAAGAGGTATGGGCGAGGTTGATGAAACATTTAAGATGGAGTTGGAGTTGTTATGAATGATTGATTGAGTTGGAGATGGAGGATTGTTGTTCGTAGGGATGATGGCATCGTTGGTTTTGATTGCCTCCTCAAGGTCTATGTTAGCTACCCCCTTAAAGGAGGTAACATAGTCCTTGTATCTGGCCAATCTCCGTTTATATTTAATCTGCTCAAGTGTAAATTCGGGGAAAAGTGAGTGTATATGAGCGTTGTACAGTCTGCCCCCTTCGGCATCGTACTCTATTTCTGCACGGGCCATTCGTATAAGAAGTTTGTCCTCGTCTACCCCCCGAGGGACGGCTCCGGCAGGTTCATATTTATCCTCCAACTCTCTGTTGTATTCTACAGGGTGGGCTCTCTTCATGTGCAGCCTCATCCCCTGGTAGCTCTTGTAGGCTACGTTGCACAATTTGCATACATGATCGTCGTCCGAGGAGGGCCCCTGCACCTCTTTTGGTGAGGTGCTCTCGGAGACCTTTCTCCGTGGTAAAGGTCTTGCAACAGTGGTCGACAGACCATCTTTGTAATTAGCAGCCGAATCACTCTATCAGTGGGTATCCTTTACCCCCGAAAGACGAACTTTCTGGGGATTAATTATTTAACAGAGGTCAGTAGTTGAATACCCGTTTAACGGCCAGATACCTGACTGGTGCAAGCAGGTCACCCTGCTTGACCCCGGACATACTTCTAATATGTATATATGTGCAAAGATAAAATGTGTATATATAAGTGTAAAATAAAGAAATTATTGGGTTTATAACAGCAAAACAAGGGAATGATGGGAGAGTGGCAAAGACAGGAGGTAAGTGATGGGCAAAGGCGGGTGGGGACGGTTAGATGTTCTTTTAGCCGTCTGAAGCCTTATAGCGTGATTCTTGGTGGAGGCAACCCGAAGGATCACCAACACCAACAGGGCGACAGCCTTTCACTCTGCCGTCCTGCGCCCACGACTGATTGCTCAAGATCGTTGCCCGCCCTTTACCACGTGGAGGCAGAACATCCGACTTCCGTGGAGTGGTTCGCGATACTCGAATTGTCTTATGAAGCGCGGTTTTTATTGTTGCGTGGGCGGTCAGCCGCTAGGAGCAGGGGTTAACAGCCAGGATTTGCCTATGCTGCGCCCCCCCGTATGTCTTTCGCAGCTTCTCAGCCTCGAGGTGTGCTGGCCTAGACCAGCAGGTGAAATGTTGGCCCCGTCCACGAGCCGGGATGAGAATGTCGGTTGGGCACCCGCGTCAAGAACCTCGCTAGAAGTTCCCAATTTGGATGCCACCCCCAACCGATCGAGGAGAGTTATGAACTGAAGCACTGTCCCCCACTGGCCGCGTTTATGGACATATGGAGTTGTCGGAAAATTGCTTATGGTCTCGCTCGGTTACCCGTGTCCGGCTTTTTGCTCATTCCCCACTGACCATGTCTAGGTGTTGGTGGGGTTGGCAAGCACGGTGCCACGGGGCCTCACTCGGCCTGATGCAGTTCCCTTAGGATCACCCACCTTTGCAGGTATTGGGATCCCCTCCTTATGCGCCCAGCTAGGTACTGACAGTACAGCCGCTCCCCTCCTGTTGTGAAAAACGCCTCGTGTTCTACCGCACACTCGCGACCCGAATAGGAACGCGGTCCTTGTATTATGTGGCGCTATCAGAAACGAACAAAATCTTGATGCGAATTTATATAACCTTAGTTACCGCTTTGGAAGTCAAAGGGCGAAAGATTTATTCGCATTGAAGTGAGTCATAGTTACTCCCGCCGTTTACCCGCGCTTGATTGAATTTCTTCACTTTGACATTCAGAGCACTGGGCAGAAATCACATTGCGTCAACATCACGTTAAGACCATCGCAATGCTTTGTTGGTAAATAAACATCGTACAACGATATTGCGCACTTTGAAAAAACACAAATATTATTCGTATAAAGTCGAAAAACATCAAGAGCTGCAGAAAGGAGATGAAAAGCGAAAAATGGCATTTTGTTTTGAAATGATGGAAAGAGCAAATAACGATAGGAATGTTTTAAGAAATATTTGTTTTACCGATGAATGTACATTCACCCTCAACAATGAACCAAATGTTTGGCAGGCAAGAAAAGGCAGCATCTTTATTTTGTGATAAGAAAATTTTAAAAATTAAATGTGACAATTAAGATAATGATAATAGCAACGAAGAAGATAGTGGAAAAGAAGAAAATAAGAAAATAGAGAAGACAAATACACACGAAATTACAGAAATACAGAATCCTATAAAAAATTTACAAAAGAATATTAGATTAAACAAACAAAGAAGATTACCAATTAAGTTTGATGACTAAGAATTGTTCACTTAATAATTTGCATTATTAAGTGAACTTTTAGATGTTCCTTAACCTTAAATACAAGCAAAACAAAGCTTAAATTGGAATAATTCTATTGAAGATGAATTAACTGCTTTAAAAAACATAACATACGTTTTAAAGATGTTGGAGGCGCGTCATCCTGTTAAAACCAAAAAAAATCCCCAGGAATATTTAGGTTGTTTACATTTGGAAACCGCGGCATAGGGCGCAGATTTATTCAGTTCTTAAAAAGTATTGTTGACCTGTTAACGTACCATCGAAGAAATACGGTCTTATGACTCTGTCTCTTAAACACAGGTCTGAAAATTAACACAGTATTTATGCTGGGTATGGCCTTTAACAGCCAAGTGTGGATTGGTGGATGATCAGTGTCGATAATTTTGTTTATTTACTACTTGGTTCAAGCTATGGAAAAAACAATCATCATTATTGCAAATATTCATTGACGATCTGTATCATCTTCGTTGTGCTTATGATTTAATTTTATTTTATATGGGTGATATTTCTCTTTTTTAAAAATCCTTTTTACAGATGACTTATTAATTTCGTAATCTAATACTAGCTCATGGGTGGGTTTATAAGGATTTTCTTTAATGTCTTGAATATTATTTAATTTATTGTCTTCGGAAATTAAAAGCCGACCGGAACCAAAAGAATCTCGCACGTTTCCCGTTTTTCCAAATTTCTTCTAATTTTTCTTACGGCGGACTGAAATAATTGAATGGCTGCATATTTCATAATTTCGCCAACTTTCCTATAAGTCCTAACACGATCACCATATCTCCTACTATTGTTAACACATCTATTCTCTTGGTTTTAGTCCATGAAACCATTTTATTTTTAAAATATTTTAATTGGCACCAAAAAAACTTTATTTGATAATAATTATTAGTTTTAAAGTGCATTATAACTAAATAGTACAATTTGCCATTCTAATCCTTAAAATTTAAGACACTTATTTAAAAGTTCCATAGTTCACCTTATTATAATTTCATAGTACAAAGCGCCGTCCAGCTTGGTATAGCATTATTAAAAATAATTTATCTTCTAAACATTCCTATTCTTCAGAATCTAAAACAACGATTTCTTTGCTAAAGTTCCGGCCTTGCTTAGCATAATTTTAAAATGACTTATCGGTTGGACCATTAAATTCTTTAAGATCTTAGACATTGATTTCTTCTTAATATAACTTCATAGTAGAAATTGCCAGCCATCATTGGATAACTTAATTTTTAATCACTTATCTTCGGGAAGTAAAGAATAAGATCAAAGACACTGATTTTTTCGCTAAAATTTCCATAGTGCATCTTATTATAACTTCATAGCACAAATTGCATTCCGGCCTGCCTGCATAAGATATTTTAAAATGACTAATCTTCTGGGCCTTCCTATTTTTTGTGATCCAGGAATATTATTTTTTCTTAAAAGTTTCATAGTGCAACCTATTATAACTTCATAGCACAAATTACCACCTGGACTTGCATAGAATAACTTAAAATGACTGATTTTTTTAACCTTTTTATTCTTCAAGATCTAAGACATTGATTTCTTTGATAAAAGTTCCATAGAGTATCTTATTATAACTTCATATATTATATACCTTTCTATTCTTTAAGATCTAAGACACTGATTTCTTCGCTAGTGCATCTTATTATAATTTAAAATGACTGATTTTCGATACCTTTCTATTCTTTAAGATCTAAGACATTAGTTTCTTTCCTAAAAGTTCCATAGTGCAACTTATTATAATTTCATAGTACAAATTGCCATCCAGCCTTGCATGAATTATAAGACTAATCTTCTGGACCTTCCTATGCTCTAAGATTCAAGAAATTGATTTCTTCGCTTAAAGTTTCATAGTCCACCTTATTATAATTTCATAGTACAAATTGCCATCCGGCCATGCATAGAATAATTTAAAATGACTGATCTTCAGGACCTTTCTAGTCTTTAAGATCTGAGACATTGATTTTTTCGCTTAAAGTTTCATAGTCCACCTTATTATAACTTCATAGTACAAATTGCCATCCGGCCTTGTATAGAATAATTTAAAACGACTGATTTTTCGTACCTTTCTATTCTTTAAGATCTAAGACATTGATTTCTTCGCTTAAAGCTTTATAGTGCATTTTATTATAACTTCATAGCAAAAATTGCAATTCGGCCTTGCATGGAATAATTTAAAATAACTGATTTTCTATACCTTTTTATTTTTCAAGATCTAGACATTTATTTATTCGCCAAAAGTTCCATAGTGCACCTCATTATAATTTCATAATAGTATAAATTGCCGTCCAGCCTTGCAAAGAATAATTTAAAATAGCTGATCTCCTGGACTTTTCTATTTTTTAGATTTTTTTTTTGTTATGATGGCCTTACAAACTGGTGTATTGGCCAGGCTTTTTTTAGAATTATTCAAGACATTGATTTCTTCGCTAAAAGTTTCATAGTGTACCTTATTAGAGTTTCATAGTAAAAATTGCTATGCATACCATAACCTAAAATGACTCAGTTACTTATTTATATTTTTAATTTCTCGATATACCGGGTCCTTAAAAAATCGATCAGGAAACTTTAGGGGCTGGTTCTACATGACAAAATAATGGTAGAGCCTTACATAAATTTTTTCAAAGTGTCATTCGTTTTCGAGATTTTTCGAGGTAGAGGTCGAGAAAGTTCAATTTTTTATTTTTTGTTTTTTAAATTGTTTGCTTACGGAAATACTGATTCCACTAATATTTGAAACATAAACCGAGTCGATTGCGCTTCATCTTTACCCACATTGAAAATTGTTTTTTGTCATAATTTTTTAGTTTTGACAGCTAAGCTAGTTTTTAGTTTGTTTTTTCAAAGACTGATGTAAGGCCTTTAAAAAATGTGCTCTTTATTCAACTCGCTAAACCGCCAACCGTTTAGACGTAAATCGCCTTTAAAAATGAAGTGGCAAATTTACAATAAATTTAATAATTCAAATATCGAATATTGTGATATACATTTAATGGCTAAAAATTAATGAAACATGACTAAACAAACTAAAAATGGTTCTTAAAATGTCCCCCATTTTCTTAAATACATTTTCTAATATCTTCAAAAAATATCGACTCGGTGAAAAGTTCCGGTGTTTCTATAATAATTTGGCACTTTTTGATTATCCTTAAACGAAGATCATCGACGTTAATGATAGGAGTATCGTACACCAATTGCTTTAAATGACCCCAAAAGAAAAAATCCATAGGATTAAGGTCTGGTGACCTCGCTGCCCATGCCAATGGTCTATTTCGTCCTATTCATCGCTCCGGATACGCTGCATTTAAATACTGCCGTACACGTATACTAAAGTGGGGCGGAGCTCTGTCTTGGTGCAACCACATGTTGGCCGTTATTTGCAATGGTTTATCTTCCAAATACAATGAGAGATGATTTTGGATAAAATCTAGGTATACGTCACCAGTTAATGGGCCATCAAACAAATGTTGACCAATAAGGTAATCTCCCATTATCTCTGCCCACACATTCAGTGAAAATCTACGCTGATGTTTCATTTCTACCACATTGGGTTCTCTTATACATTTATGTGGATGTTATGCATATTTGTTGTGCTATCACACGTGAAACCAGCTTCGTCAGTGAATAATATAAGGCCAATTAGTCGAATATCGTGTTTATACTTAGCTAGGATCTGATTGCACATTTCCAACCGTCTCGGATAAAGATCCTGCACCTTTTGCGAATGAAACGAAGTTGTTCTTCTCTTAGTACCATCCATGAACCAGCCTGACAGAGCCCTATTTTATTCCCAATTTTTCTGGTACTAGTACCTGGATAGCTTTTGAAGGAACCATAGTCCGCAAGCCTCCTGTGCACACTGGAAAATGTTGAAAATTTACAATATTAATTATGTCTTTTGGCTTACTCTGGAAGGAAATATGTCCATTAACAATAATAAACGGTAAAAGACTTATATACACACACATCTACAAACATTTAAAAATCTTTAGGACATGCACAATTAAAATATTTATTTTTACTGAAACGGCAGATAGAAGTTCCTTTCGTATCCTGAGACAAGATAAGAGTCCAAAACATTTTTTTTATTTGTAATTAATACTGAAAACAGTTTTATAAAATATAAAGGGTAGTATTTGTTGTTTTTATTTAGCTACGATGTTTAAACAGGAAAATAGGTTATTTTTTAAGAAAAATTATTATATTATTTAAGTGAAAGGAGATTGAAAATAATAATTTTGCATGATTCGACAAAACTGAAATTAATTAATGACGTTGTAGTAATATGGGCTTAGGTTTTTAATGTTGTTTTATTATTTAAATTTTTGTTTTTTTAATAAAAAATTTTTAAATTTTTTTTTTTTATTTGGTTTTTTTTTTAAAATTTCTGTATCTTGATAATTAAAAGTATGGTTTGCTTTACGTGTTTATTAAAGTGTTTGTTTTTTTGGCATATTTATGCCCGTTTAATCGATTTTTGAGATATTGTGTTGTTTGCCCAATATAGACACTAGGACAGTCGTCACATAATTTGGTAGATAGTATAGTTTTTTGATTTTTAAAGGGGTTTTTTTTATTTTTATTGTAAAAATTTTTTTAAAAAAATTACAATTTTCATTAACCTAAACGTTTTATTTGGTCCGACAACCCATATTTGGTATAAAATTTAATAATATTATATATATATATATATATATATATATATATATTATATATAATATATATATATATATATATATATATATATTATATATATATATATATATATATATATATATATATATATATATATATATATATATATATATATATATATATATATATATATATATATATTTATATATATATATATATATAAAATTTATATATATATTATATATATATATATATATATATATATATATATAATTATATTATATAAATATTATATAAATATAATAAATTTTTTTATTTATTATTTTTATTTAAGAATTCAGAAAAAAGGGATTTTTTTCCTTGAAATAAAATCTTATTTAAGTACTTTTTAAATATTACACCCCTATTTTAAAATTTTCCTTTTTTAATTTTTAATTTTTTTTTTTTTTTTTTTTTTTTTTTTTTTTTTTTTTTTTTTTTTTTTTTTTTTTTTTTTTTTTTTTTTTTTTTTTTTTTTTTTTTTTTTTTTTTTTTTTTTTTTTTTTTTTTTTTTTTTTTTTTTTAAAAAAAAAAAAAAAAAAAAAAAAAAAAAAAAAAAAAAAAAAAAAAAAAAAAAAAAAAAAAAAAAAAAAAAAAAAAAAAAAAAAAAAAAAAAAAAAAAAAAAAAAACACATTTATTAT
The DNA here is from genome assembly GCA_019359885.1 of Listronotus oregonensis. NCBI lineage: Eukaryota > Metazoa > Arthropoda > Insecta > Coleoptera > Curculionidae > Listronotus > Listronotus oregonensis. Next base: position 63,328 of record JAHBCN010002172.1, read on the forward strand.
TTATTTAAATTATTTATTGTTACTAGGAAAATATCATGTTAAACAATTCAGTTGCATATTCTAGTTCGACAATAGGTTAACCTCATATATTAAAAATAGAATAATAAACAGCGTGGCTCCCTTAAACAAATATTTTTAATATTTTGTGTGACCACCCTCTTCACTTATGACATTAAAAATTCTATGCGGCATTGATTCTTATAACTTCTCCATTAAATTTAATAGAATTTTGTCCCATTTTTAATAGCTTTCTTTAATTCATTTTTATTTTGATATTGCGTTCCATTAGCGTATACTGCTCTACTAAGCCAACCCCAAACATTTTCTATTATGTTCAAATCTGGAGATAATGCTGGCCACTCAAGAACTTGAACATTTTTTTTCGAAACCACAGCTTCACAATCTTGGCTGTATGAATACCTGCATTATCTTGTTGAAAAAACAATTATTGCCTTTCATAGCCTTGCGCATTTTCGGGAATTAATTTTCCAAAAGTTCTACGTACTTCTTTGCATTTTGCGTACCTTCTAAAAAAACAAGATTAATAGTCCCTTCACTACTAATTGCACCCCATACCATAACACTGCCAAAGGTAGATGGTCTACGCGATAAAATAATTTCATCTTTTCGAAGATCACGAAAATAATAGCTAAAACCATCAGGACCGTCTAGATTGAACTTTTTCTCATCGGAAAAAATAACATTTTTTCACTCATTTGTCCATGCCATATAGCATCGTCCAAATGCCAGTCGAGCATCACGATGTTTAGCCGTAAGGACGGGTTTTCTTTTAAGTTTCTGGCGCCGAATGTGATCTGAAGATTTTATAATTCATTGAATAGTCCGAATACTGGCCTCAACTCCGGTTCTTGCTTTAATTTGACTGGCTGTACCCAAAAAATTAGAAGCTTCTCTAATAATTGCACAACGATCCCTTTTAGTTGTGACCGTTGCTGTACGATCTTCTTGATTTTTTCCATAATTTTCAGGATCCTTTAAATAATTATTTATTACTCTAGGGCTTCGTCCGATTTTTTTGGCAATTGTACGATTAGAATAATTTTCTTTTTAAAATAATAATTTTAGCAATTTCTTCACGGTTAAGTACTTTTCCACGAGGCATTTTTATATAACACTGTTGATATCCCAACAAAATTATTTGAACGTAATATGGTGTATTTGTATAACTGCGCACCCTTATCTATTGCTTAAACCAACGAATTCTTGGCCAATTGAACGTAAACAAAACGATTCAGCACCGGTAGTGACGACAAAGCCGCTCGCCGCTCCCCGCTAAATTTACCAATAGGCGACTGGGACTGAGCCATCCTATAGTATGTAATGTTTTTTTAGAACTGTCATATCAATAAATGTTTATATTTAAATCAATGTTGTCTATATTAACACAGAAACTAATATTTTTGAATATTTTTATTACATTTTGAAGATTGATTACAATTTTTGAGATCTGGCAATTTGTTTACGTTTTTCCAAAACAAAAACAAAAATATCACTATACCAAACACCTTGCCCCCTTGAAGTCTATTTGTCTATATGTCTATATGGTGTTGAAACAATGCAGAAGTCGTTTGCTTGTTACGAATTGCTAATTTATGCTCTTCTAGTCTAGCCAAAATTCTTCTGTTTGTTTGTCCTATGTAGGTTTTTTGACAGGTACCGCATGAGATGCTGTAGACTCCTTGGTTTTCTAGTTTTATTTTGTCCTTGGGATTTCTTATGGTGGATCCAATGGTTTGTTGAGGTTTGTAGGCTGTGGAAATATTATGTTTGCGCAGAAGTCTTCCTATTTTGTCTGTGGTGCCTTTGATGTAGGGAAGGGTGGTTCTTACTTTATTTTCCAAGGGCTCTTGTTTCTTGGGCTGGACATGCGTTTGATTCACAGCTTTCCTTATTGTGTGTGATTTATAGCCGTTCTGTTTGAGAGCATTTGTTATGTTAAGAAGTTCTTCCTCTCTGTTGCTGTCGTCAGTCAGTTTGATGGATCTGGAAATTAACGTAGTGGCAACTCCTTGTATTTGCGATGGGTGGTGATGGGATTCGGCGTTTAAGTACCTGTTGGTGTGAGTGGGTTTTCTGTAGACAGTATGTTGTAACTTGCCGTTTTGGGTTCTAGTGACAAGTACATCCAGGAATGGTAGTTGGTTGTTTTCTTCAAATTCCACTGTGAACTGGATCCTCTGGTGGATGGAATTTATATGATCTAGGAAGCCAAGTAGAGTTTCCTTGCCAAAGGGCCATACGACAAATACGTCATCAACATATCTGAGCCATAGTTTTGGCTTTAGGTCAGCTGTATCGATGGCTTTCTTCTCAAAGTAAATCATAAACATGTTGGCTACTGCTGGCGAGAGGGAAGATCCCATTGCTGCTCCATCTGTTTGGCGGTAGATTTGGGAGTCAAACCTAAAGTATGCGTTTTTGAGGCAATGTCTTGCAAGTTCGGTCACATGACTAGGGAGATCTTCGTTGTCATGTATCTGTTGCAGTGCTTCGTCTACTGGTATGCTTGGATACAAGGATTTTACGTCAAAGCTGGCGATTATGTCGTCCTTGTCAAGTTTTAGGGTGTCGAGTATTTGTGTAAAGTGGACTGAATTTTTAACATAAGAGTCTGCTTTTTCCGTTAGAGGTTGGATGATGCTGGCTAGGTATTTCTCCAGTTTCTGGGTTGGTGAGTTGTAAGCACTGACTATTGGTCTGAGAGGTACATCTGGCTTATGGATCTTGGGCAAACCGTAGAATTTGGGACATCTGCTTGACTTCTCCCTGGGGATTAACTTCTTCTTCAGTTCGTTGTCGATTGGTGCGGCCATGATTTTGGACTTGGTAGTTTTTTCCAGGTACGTTGTCGGGTCGTTTGGAACGGGTTTGTAACAAGGGTCGTTGAGCAGTGTTCTGATTTTTTGTTGGTACTCTTCGGTGTTCATTATTACGGTGGCGTTTCCTTTATCGGCTGGTACTATGGTAATTTCCTTGTTGTTGTTAAGGGTTTTAAGAGCTTGTCGTTCGATGGAGGTCAAGTTGTCCTGTGGAGGCTTAGCTGTACGTAGTATTTTTGCGACGTCTTGTCTGATTTGTTCCGCAGCTTGTTCCGGCACTGATGATAGGCATGTCTCGACATTGGCAATTATGTCTTCGGTCGGGATTCTTTTAGGTGCTATGGCGAAGTTAAAGCCTTTGCTTAAAATGCTAACTTCGGATTCTGACGGCTGGTACGATGATATATTGTAAACAGTTTGGATGTTGCTGGTTTCGGTGTGCTGTTGGTTTTTGGGTTTCTTTTTCTGCAGGCTGTTAAATTTGTTTAAAAGTTTTTCTGAAGTTATCTCCTTGTCTGTTTCTGTTCTCCAGAGAGTAAGTTGGTCTAAGAGATTCCATAGCGTGCCCTGGAGTTTATTGCTCAGGGTGAGGTGGTGTTGGAGGAGATCACGTTCTATATCGCTGATCTGTCGTCGAGTGTCTCTTATTTGTTCCTTCAATAAGGCTGTGCTGGCTCTGTCGAGGATTGCCTGGGTTCTTCGTGTCTTGGTATGGTATGAAAGCTTTGTAAATGTAGGTTGTACGTTACAGTCTCGGCATTTGATGAGATATCTTAAACTGCAGAGTAGGGTGCATCTTTTGGTTCTCAGTCGTTCATATGTTTTGGTGGTCTTGAAGGTCTCCTCCCCGTAGAGGCGTACAATGTTAGTTCGTAGAGTTTCACGGATAGATGAATGTGAATTGTTTTCATTCCGGGAGTATATCCGTTTGTCATTTATATATTGTATATATATATATATATATATATATATATATATATATATATATATATATATATATATATATATATATATATATATATATATATATATATATATATATATATATATATATATATATATATATATATATATTATATATTTTTATAAGGTTAATTTCTAGACTGTGAGTTAATTATATTTTTCAGATATTCTTTTTTTTTTGGATTTTGCAGTTTTTCAAATTACAATGGAAAAAAATGTTTTTTTTTAATTGTTATGAAGTTTCGGCTGGAAATTCCCTAGCTTTTTTCAATTAGTAGTAGTAGTAGTCTTATGGTTAACATTTACATTTACATACTGGTATATACATTAATAAAGAACAATTGCATTATGAACACATAAATAAACCAACAAAAACAGACACAAGCACGAGACGAAAAGCACGTCACATTTTTAAAACTTGGTTTTGTATACTGAATACTTGAATACTTGTACTAGTACTTTTAAATCTTTTAAACTTATATTTAACCAACTTATATATATTTTCGATTTCCTAATACTTATTGTAGTCGTCCAAGTCTTAAGTACAAAGGACTGAACAATAAAGGAATTCTTTTCTCCAATATAAAGGAAAAATTTGTAGAATAAACAAGTGTAAACTAAAACATTTTATTTAGGTCCGTAAAGCCAAAGTTTACAGAATAAAATATTAGTTGTCGCAATACGCGTCGGCACTTTGAGTTGGCCGCTTTACAAGGGTTTCGCGCTCGGCAAAAAAAAAGTAGTAGTAGGTGCAAAATGGGACAAAAATTATTTATATCGCCATTACATAGACGCATAGGGGGAAATAGACCAGGAGTATTTTATATCGATTACATTTCTATAGTTCATCTAGTTTTTGTTTTGTTTGAACTTTATAATTGTAACGATGTACTTAAATATACATCAAAATTTTAGGGCATGAAAATTTCCTAAATAAATTTAATTTTAAATTAGTTTAATTAATTTAAATTTGCATAAGTTGAAATACCCTGAACAAGAATTAACAATTTTACTAACAGTGTGCATCTTGTTTCATAGGAATGTTATTTTTACAATTTAAAAATAAAATATACTTTTAAACATTAGAATTATTATAAATGTTGTAGAATACTAAGTTTCACATTTTTTGTCTAATTGTATCAACCTTGTTTTAGGTCTTGATTTACAAATTTAAGTGTAAAATACATACGTACTCTACAGTACAGAGAAATAAAATATTTAAATGGAAAATTGCTGCAAGGACCGTCTTATCAAAATGTTTACAGGTGTCACAGGAATGTTGGAGTAAACATTTTCGTAGAAGATAACCTACTACATATACCGGTGCATTTCCTTCAGGGGATTTTAAATTCGTATAGTCGTTCGTGAAAACTCTCAATGGACTATAAGTATGTGACAGTACAACTGTAGAGGCAGTATCTTGCTTTATATTTTTCATTACCTTGATAATATCTACCATACAGTTAGTACCTTCCGCTTGGTCAAAATATCTCATGGCAAATATTTTTTTAAAAGCTCTGTAAAACTGGATACAAGTGAGATTCCTTGCATTTCCGCAATAGTTCCTAATTTGTCCACAGAAATTTTCAGGACCATCCTGATTCAAATTCCTCGTAAACAAGTATTTATATTCTTTTTCTTTGAAAGACTGGAACAAAATTAGAATCGCTTTAATTATCATTCTTTATCCAACAATAAATTTAAATTGCTTGGTGACATCTCTTTCTGGAATATTCTTGACTTTTAAATTTGAAAATAAATTGTCTATTTTTAATAGCATATTTAGCTGCTTTTTTGGTCCTCATGAATGCTCCATAATTCTCAAGTGTATTGGAGTTCATAAGATCAAACAAATCGTTCATTTGCTTTATAAAATTAGCTGTTGGTTTCGCTTCTTCTGGGAGTACATTGAACTCGATATATGTGGACATATCAGTTGCTACAGATGGCTAAATATTTGTGCGGCTAATTTCACCATCTTCTGGAAGTTGTTTGGGTATAAATGGTCGTTAGACAATTTGAGGGCAAGTCTAAATTGCTTGCCTTTGTCTATATGGTACATTTTCTCCGGTTTTGGCTCAGCGGGTGATCGTAATACTCGAGATATTGTAATTTGATTGGCACCATTTTCAATTAGCTCTAAGTCAATAATTGGTTTACTTACACAAATAGATTTTGGTCTTTATTAATATGAACTGTCTATCAGTTTTTTTCCGTATTTCCTTTGTATTATTAGGTAAATTTAGTTGACCTAGGTCAGGTTGCGCTTGGGTTGACATTTGATATAGATTTTGGTCATTTGTATCTCTTTTATATGTAATTTGATTTTACTCAAGGCATCAGCGTTCATGTTTGGTTTGCTCTCTTTATAGATGATTTTATAATCGAATTCTTTCAATTTAAATTTTTTACCGTTATAGTTTAGAGCTTGAGTCTTTTAGGCTAAAAAGCCATTGGAACGGCTTATGGTCTTTATTAATATTAAGTTTTTGACCATACAGGATGGTTTAAAATATTTTGTCGCCCCCACCAAACAAAGGCCCATCTTTTCAATCGTTCACATCTTGTGATAGTACTGCATCTAAAGCAACATTACTGGTTTGTCAGTAAAGTTTTGCAATTTTTAAAACAGTCTATGAATTTCTGATTATGCTCTTTTCATTCCCCTTTTTTAGGATTTAGTTAAAAGTTTGGTTATCTTGTTAAAATTGTTGATAAATCGTCTGTAGTAGCCTAGGAATAATTTTATTTGTTTAGTCGTTTTAGAAGGAGGATACTTTTTAATTGCTCTTGTTTTATCTGGTTTGGGCCATACGACGTTTCGACATGTCCTAAATAAGCTAATACCCGTCTCAAGAATTTACTTTTATATAACTGCATCTTAAAATTTGAGTCTCGCAATCTTTAGAAAACTGACCCCGATATTTTCTTGTAGTGACGTAGGAACTATGATTAGGTCGTCAAGATACACAAGATATTTGTCGTTCTCCTCAGAATACTATCCATAACCCTTTGAAGCAGGGGTTGGCAACTTTTGAAGCTTAAAGGGCCACATCAGAATTTTATGAAAGCTTGGGGCCACACATACAAGCAACAAGAAAAAATTAATTCCTTATAAATTATTCAAAAAAAACTTTTATATTTTTTAATAAGAATAACCTGTACCGGTAAGTAAAGCTCGTCAACTGTAGGCAAGTGAAGGCCATCGAGATGCAAAAAAACCCCGGAGGCCGCAAGCAGCCCGCGGGCCTCACGTTGCCGATCCCTTCTTTGAAGAGTTGCGGTGCTTTCTTAATGCCGAATGACATGTGAGTATACTCGTAATGTTCATTCAGTTCAAATTTGATAAAAGCTGCAAGCAAGGTCGAGGGTCGCAAGATACACTTTTCTCATTTATTCAATAAATCCGTAATGTTTGGTAACGGGTATTTGTCATCAATTGTTTTTTCGTTTAATTTACAAAATCTATTAGAACCCCCCATTTTTGTCTTATTACGGCGTCAATTTTCTTAGGTACCACCACAGTCCTGATGACCCAGGAAAATTGCTTGGGCGGATTATGTTTTGATCAAGCATCTTCTAGGAGGTTCTTACAGGAAAGAAACCACCTGTGCGACCCAGAATGCGTTGGAGAGACAACATTGTGTGAAATCTCCGAAAAATGAACATTCCCTTCGAACATAGAATGATGGAGGATCGAAACACCTGGAAAAAAGTTGTACAGTCAGCCAAGACCCACCCAGGATTGTAGTGCTACCTGATAATGATGATGATGATCTTCTTTATTTGCGACTTCACTTCTTTTTTATGAACAGAAGGGTATCTATATGATTAGGTATATAAAGGGTGTTCGTCAAATGTCTTTATTGAATGTCTAATTTTACTTGCAAAAGTTAAAAAGGTATTTGGGTTATAAAAAATCAAAAATTCATAACATAATTTTAAAAATTTACTTTTTTCTTTAATGTCAAGGAAATCAGTGCGTTTTTTTAAAAGATCAAAATTATTTTTAAAAAAATTTTAAAGTAGAAAGTTCTAAAAGACCTATTGTTATTATATTACATGTATTATTTAAAAAAGTTGTCAGAGCATAGCATTTTTGCGATTGTAAAAGAATTTGTAATTTCACAATTATTGAACCTTTGATACGGGACCATTATTTCCCCGGGGTTTATATTAGTTTTATTCTTTACAACTTTCTTTGTTCTGGAAGAAACCCTTATTCTAATTAAGGGTAGCCTGTGTTTCTATTAAGCCGTCAAATATATTACGAAATTTAAACAAATAAAATTTAGAAATTTATTTTTTGACTAAAAATTAATGAAGCAGGGATATTTTTACCCTGATTATTGAAAAACGATTGAAACAATAAAGAAATCATACGTTATATTTTTTGCATAAAATTTATTTGCGAGATGATTTTGTGGAACGATCGATAAGTAATTTTAAATTGTGTTCATGGAATATAACATATGATAATTTAGTTGTGTGTTAGTGTGGCATTATTTAATAAAATAATTTTTGGTGTTATGTTTCCGGGTTCTTTTAAAAAACTTTCCCAAAAATTTGAGTTGATAATAGAAAATTGGTAATATGCTTCTTGGTTGTATGGATCTACATACTGACTTACTTTATTTAGGTCGAATTAAGTGTCTGAGGTCACGTCTGGTATTAAAAAATTATTTGAATCTTCGGTGGTTTTCCATATTGGTAACATAATATGGCTGTTCGATACAGTCAAGGGTTGGGTTGTAGAGCTCTTTAGCTATAAAACGTGGTAGCTGATAGTTTGTTTGAAAGTGAATTCTTCATATTAGATATTTCAAGATGATTTTGTCCCGGTTTATATCTTCTTTTAACCTCAATTTTTGCTGTGTCACTTCCTTTTGGTAATGTATGTTTGTGTCAGAATTTAAAGAGCCACTTTCTTTATTTTTTTTTCTTTTAAATGCTTTTAATTTTCTTGTTTTAGTTTATGCTGTCTTTTTTTCTTTCTGCATTCTGTCCTGGTTAAAATATAGCTTCTGTTGTCTATTTTTCTTTAATTCTGGAGGCAAAGAGCTGATTTTTTTGCCTTATTTAGTTGAATTTCCGCAAGGCTGGTTTCCTGGACGGGTATTCTTACAATAAGGTAGATGGACAAATTTTTGTGATTATCGGGTTGTTAATGATTATTATTTAATGCTTTAAAATTTCTTTTTTTGGAATCCGGGATTACAGTTTAAGGTAATATGGATTTTACAAACAGTATTTGAGATGTTTAAAGGATGCTTTACTTTTTTTTTGCAAAGGCTGGCCCTTATGTTTCTCTAATATAATTGACATGAAGCCTTTTTTAGGATTTTTTTTGCTCATTCCCTCTTTGACATCTTTCTGTTAGGCCTTCTAAACGAAATTTTTTAGTTTTTCTATTTTGCAGTTTACCTTTGGAATGATGTCGAATATGTATACGGTCTTTAGAATACTTCTAAATAAGTTTAAAACTAATCATAACAGGTTAAAAAAGCCTGCGCCTGTACCTGTCAGTTCTTTTAAAATAGGCCTTAGAAATGAGAGATAATTAAAAGTAGTCTCGTCGTTGTACCTACTTTTTAGTCGAGGCTATGAAGCAAAAAAGTTTTCAATTTTTTCGCAGGTCGGATCGAATGCGTTTTTTTGCATTCGCTTGCAAAAATTATTTGTAAAATTCCCCGTAATTTCCGGGATGTACAAACCGTCTCAGAAAATGCATTCAAAAAATGCATTTTCTGAGACGAATTTTGGAAGATTTGATAACTTTGTAATTAAGAGTCAGAACTGGCTCAAGTCGGGTACCCAGAGGTTTTTAAGGTCGCTGATCACGATTATGAGGTTTAAATTGACCCACAGCCGACCTGGAGCTTAGGAAGACGATGGTCCTCATCTCCGTGGAACTCTTCCAAAATTCACGCGGGAAACGAGAAAAACTCGGCGCCCAGGGGCGCATCTATGAACACCTGGTGCGTCCGAACCTAGACCTGGACGTCATCTCCGAGAATTTTCCTGACAATATCGACAAAAACAAGCCGAAAATCATTAAGCGGAGGTTGTTTGGGGCCCTGAATCCAAATTTCATCTTGATAACGACCCTCCGAACCCCGGTGCACCGGAACCTGGCCCTGGATGCCATGGAACTTTTATCTTGACATCGATGCCATTACTATGAATGTAAACCAAACCGGATGTCTTAGAGACCGGCGTCAATAATGCAATAACTGTGTGGAATTGTTGGTTCTAAATTATGTAAGAAGGAAAGAAAAAGAAAGAATAGAAACGCAATATTTATGTGATTTACGTTAAAACAATTTTTATTGACCTCAAATCTCGTTATTCTTACAGAACTGGATCAACTTTTTCTAGGGCCCCAGGGGAGAGTGACGCATGAATGAATGTAGAAAATTATGAGACGTTTTGGGGAAGTTTTTTTTGTGATTCGACTGTAAAACCCTCAAAGATTCTAATTAGCGCTCCTTTAGGATTTTCGGTTCGCCTTTTTTAATTGTGTCAGGAAAACTCTCGCAAATGGCATCCAAGGTCAGGTTCCGGTACACCGGGGGCCGTTATCAATATGAAATTTGGATTCAGCGTTTTTTGGTTCGTCTTTTTCGATCATGTCAGGAAAACCCTCGGAGATGGCGTCCCGGACCAGGTTCCGGTGCACTAGGTGTTCAGGGGATAGTTTTCGACATGGAATTTGGATTCACCCCCCAAAACCCCCGCTTAATGATTGTCGGGTTGTTTTTATCGATATTGTCAAATTCTCGAAGTTGACGTCCAGGTGTCCGGGGGGTGCCATGTTTGCCATATTTGGATTCAGCGACCTAAAAACTCCCCGGGCGCCGAGTTTTTCTCCTTCCCCGCGTAGGTTGTGGGAGAGTTCCAGGGAGATGACGTTCATCGGCGTTCCTGAGCTCCAGGTCGGCTGTGGGTCTATTTGAACATCATAATAGTAATCAGCGACCGGTTTGTACATCCCGGAAATTACGAGGGAATTTTACAAATAATTTTTGCAAGCGAATGCAGACAAAAGGCATTCCGATCCGACCTGCGAAAAAAAATTAGTGCTTTATTGCCTCGACTATTTTAACTGTAGGAAAGTGTAACATTTTTTTTATTATTTACACTAGTGCAATAAACTTTTAATTCTATGTTTTATTCCAAAATAACTTAAATAGCTTTAAATCTTTACAATGACCTAGTTTAAGCCAACTGAACTATTTTATGCTGGGTACGATTCTCATGAGTGTTTAATAAATCAAAAACTGTTTTGTAATAATCACATCTTATGGAGCCTAAATTAAACCAGCGGTATGCACCTCGTACTACGAATTCTTCATTTGCTGGCATTTCATTAAAAGCTTTTACTGCGAATGAATTAACTGTATGGCAGATGAATTTTATTAAGTATAAATAACGAAAATTCTCTTTTAACAAAGTAGGTAATAAAGGATTTTTATCGCAAATATTGCTAGCATCATCATTCCCTATGTTAATTAATGTCTATAGATTTGAGGCGTTGAGAATTATAGTGGCATAACCCCAAATTGAAACAACGGAGAAAATTGAAGTAAAACAAAAATTTTATGTTACAAAACATATTTTCATAATTTGAAATATTGATTAGATATTAGTTGATTTACTAATTTTACTAATGTAACTTACCTAAGCAATAGGTCCACAGCTGACGCTGATAGTAGGTTATTCCAGTGGAAAGAACAGGAGTAGGTAAGGTCTTCATTAGATCGAAGGCAATAGCAGCTGTGTCGTTTACTAGAATTGAGGCTTCTTCCCCATTAATTTTCATTTCTGTTCTTACTAACTCAGTTTTTCGCAAGTGTAGCTCTTTCCGTATTTCTAAGTCTCTTTTTTCTTCCTCACTTCATACTTTAAGTTTGTTATTAAATTTATCGCATCTTCGGCAGGTATTAAATATCGGAGCATGAAAATGAACGTTAAAGTTATTATTAAAAATATTCATGAAAACATAGTTACTGACAGGCCATTCGGTGTGCTGCTTATACAGACTGTATAATATCTAGATATTTAAATAGGGTGCCAGATATTTCCTTTCAGCACTCTTTTCTCTGGAGTAATGTGACTCGAAGACAGGAAATTGTTCTATAAAGTTTTTAACTTCTTGAACTTTCAAGTCGGATGTTTTCCTAGCAGAAGGATGTTTTGCCCTCCTATCTCAACGCCTCATTTAACATATATGTTTACGTAAAAGACACTATTCCCTTTATAAAGATTAACAGCTGTAGGTAGCTTTTATTATTTGAATTATTTCCAAATAATGTATTGCAATTTTTTTTTTATTTTGATGAAGTACCATATAAAAATGCATAAGTTCTTATTACCTGAGATGTTGATTAAACTAATATAAGGAAATGGTAGGAATTTAAATTTATGATATTATCAATTATATCTTTTTTGTTTAATATGGGGCTGGGACTTTATTAATAAGCAATGTGCACCTTATTCAGTGCTGTTTGAGATCATCTCAATTACCATTTTTTATATGTTTCAATAAATCACACACGTAATTCATATTTTAAATTAAACTATGCATAGCTATGAATGTAGTAAGTTAAGATTTTATTCTTTGCCATTGTGTCATGTTTATCAATTGAATAGCTCTTTTTTACCTTATTAGATCCTATATATTTTTTATTATTATTGTAATTTAGTTTACTTTTTTATATACAAATACTATATTATTTAAATATTTTTCCTAAATATATATTTTAAAACAAATTTAAATTGGGTCACCCTTGTAAGGATAACTGAAATAATTGCAAAATAATAACAAAAAAAATCTTGAGATAGTTAAACGTACGTGGGTATTTCTGTTTACTTCTAAGATTATATTTATCCAAGGGTAAGAACTCGTAATAAAGTTTAAATTGGCTGAATGTATTTGTTTGTTTACTGATTCAATATAAGTTCTAATAATTCAGTAAGATTATCCTTAAACCAGGCAGAAAAAGAATATTGAAAATTCCAGCTGAGAAAATCGGATTTTTTAGGTTTTTAGGTATTAGTATATTTCATCGAAATTGTATTAAAAGTAAACATATTGTTACGGACTTGGGACATGTAATATTTCTGTTTGTAGAATTGTTGAACGCTAGGATTATTTAATTTAGTTTTATAATTTATTTAAATAAGTTTCTTTAGCTTTTTCCCATTCCGACGATCATTGCTAAAAGTTCAAAAGGCCATTAAGTCCATTTTGCACTTCTACGACAATCTGTTGTACGAAAATTCGCTTAGCTAATTCTAGACATTACAATTCATTTTATATTTCTATAGGAAACGAAAAAGATCTTTGCAGAGTTCAGTTATTATTTGAACGCAGTTTGTTAAAACTAAAACGGTTGTATAGTTTTAAAGTAATTAACATTGGGAAAAATTTTAATCGCGCATGACAATTTATTTTCTTAAAAATTGACAATAACAATTCACATTAAAAAATACATGTTATTGCAAAGGCAAGGTAATGACTAATCTAAGATAATACAAGAATAATATATAAACATTTTTCCCCCTTCGTTATTAAGAATCCATTTGCAATGGGACTGGATACATTTTTGATATGGGTCGTTTATATGTTCCTGTTTTAGTCTTTGCTTTAACAGCTCTAACATTACTATCTCCAGAAAGGTTTTAATCCAGTATAACAACAACTTTGACTACTTTTAAATAACATTTTTTTCTTCACAATTTACTCTTTTTCGTTAGTTTGGGTAGATATTCTTTTAGCCAATGCTGAAAAAAATTATCACTAAATTTTTGGGAATATCCCCACTACTTATTTCAATTCATATTTAAATCTTTAGAAAAATATCCTGGTGGTTTAATAGCGTTTGTTCTACATGTTAAAAGCTAATCTTGTTAGTAAACTTTTAGTATTTAAAAAAATTATAAATTTGATATTTCTTACATACTTTAAACGGTACCTGAGTAATTTCAGTATTGCCCAAAAGGGCAACCTGGATAGTATGGAATAATGTAGGTGATCCTAACGGGGTTAAAATTACCATTTTGTTATTCATAGTTAATAAAGTTATTAATATTAGTTAAACATAATTTAAGAGGTAATAATACCGATATGTTTTTAGGACACATAGGATTTGTAACTAATTTATGGACTTTTTAAAAATTATTTATTTACTTTAAGGAAACTTAACAAGTTTAAAACGTAAAATATATTCCGTAACTGCAAACTAAAAATTGTTTTGTAAAATACAAGTAATAATTATAATGGTTATTTTTCCCAAAATATTTTCTACACCTGCACCTGTTTTGTTAGATAAAAATTTTTTTCTAATTTTAATTTTTTTTGGTAAAAATCATAAGTTAAAACTCCTTTAGGTAAAAGTAATCATTTGCCAAAATTACTTTTTATTTAAAATGTTTTTTAAAATTGTATTTGTCTGGTATTATGACGATGTATTGCATTTGTTTCTGTTTAGCGTAAATTAGTGTAAGAATTTTTAACATATAAAAAATATTGTAAATATCCCTGTGATTTGTATAAACGTATTGTTGGTTTATAAATTCATTAAATAATTTTATTTTGTAGTTTTTTAGGGGTTTAACATGGTTAAACAAGCAGTTTAAAATACAGAAAATAAATATATTTTTTGTGCAAGTCACTGTGAATTAAAAAGCTTTTCTTTGGTTAATAAAACTAGGATTAAATTTGTTGACTTTGTTCCAGGAATAAACTGTTGTATTATGTTAAGTTGAGAAGTAGATTTGACTACTTAAAATATTGTATCCTTTATTGAGGTCTACATTATTATATAAATTTAGTAATACTATCAAAGCGTAAGATCTTTTGTAAGAACACTCTTTAGCGTCTTTGTGTAATATATTTTTGTTTGCCTTCCCTAATTTAATTCCCTTTTGGCCAAAAAATGCAAAACTTTTTTTTTTTAAATTTTATTAGGTGCTTCAGACTGTTAACAATCTATCAATAAAAACAGTTTGCTTTTCTATCATCCTCACATTTTTTTAGTTTAGTTTTTTCCTTTACTAACTTGTATGTCCATTCCGAAAGCAGTTAAAGCGCAAAATTATGCATTGTACATAGGAATAACTATGCATCTGACCTATCTCAAAGCTACATACTTAGGCAATGCTTGCAAAAACCAGTTAACTCCATTTTTTATAATTTGTGGAAAACTAATAAAAACTTCTCAACATTGTTAATTGTAAGAATTTTCTGTTAAAAAAATATAACAAATAAATATTGGTATTGAAAAATTATTTTAAATTAAAATAATAACAAAATGTTTTTAGACACTCAGATTTTTTTTTTAAATATTGGAGTTGACTGTTTTTTGCCCCGAACTTCCAAAAGTACACAAATAAAGAAACATTAGTAGCTTCAACATTTATTTATTGTGAAATAACAAAACATAATATAAATTCTAAAAAAAGTAAAATAATAGTGACCACAGGAAAAAATAACAAATAATGTGATAAAAAAATAAGCAAAGAAAACTAATTAATATAAATAAAACTAGAAATCCTCAGTATCAACTTCGGCACTGTCGCTGTAAAACTGTTCTTATATATATATATGACTGACTAGTTAAAAAAAAAAATCTGAAACCAGAGTAGTGAAATGAGTCAATTGAAAGCCCTTTAAGTAATTAACTCTTTATTGAAAAGTCGAGCTTTCGGAAAAACTTTTCCCATCATCAGGACAATCTAAAAATAAAAGAAAATGATTCTTGTTAGTGAAACCAACAAAAATAATTCTTCTTTTACAAAGTTCTTACCATATGTGAGTTGAAAACATGAAACAGGTTTAATAGCAATGAAGAACAAAACTTCATTCACATTCCTCTTTAAACTACATTGACTTTAACTTAGTTTTTAGCATGTGGATCGTTGCCACCGTGTTACTAACAAGACTTTTACGGAGTGAAAGAAATATAACAAAAAGCAAAAGAATTTATAGTTAAAAAACTTGCCAAAAACAAGTATGGTTTAAAAACTTAACGACCAATGAGCGCTGTCAGTTGAACAAGAAGTAAGAAATTTGATATAATGATTTTAAAAAACTTTGGATTTTCCATTTTTAAGATTTGGACATCACAGGCCGCATCTTGCAGAACTGACAGAGCCATCTGTCGTGGTGTCTAGGTAATTATTTATACACTGCTCACAAATAAGAGTTTGCAGATACATTATTGTATTTTAAAAATGAATACCATTTACAAAGGTTTAAATTAATAGAATGTAATATGTATGTACCTACAAAATGCAAAGTTCAGATGCTTATTATTGAATCTAACGAAAAATTGTTATCGTTTTTTTGGTACGAGAGAATATAATTATAAATGGAGCTAAGATTTTGGATATCACTCCTTTTATTCATAGATTTTGGTTGTAAGTAAATATGTACCATTTCTAGGAAAGTTCTTTTGTACCAATTGTCAGCTCTATCTAAAATTATTGCATTCTGCCAGTCCATAGCGTGTCCAGCAGTGTTTACATGTTGAGAGAGTGCACAAGAAAGAACACCTCTTCTGGCGTCACTTTTATGAGAAGTGATACGACCAATTAGATTTCTGCATGTATGTCCTATGTAGACTAGATCACATTCACGGCATGGAATTTGATACACTACGTTATAAGATTCTTTGTTATCTATTGGAGTTTTAGTTTTAGTAAATAAAATGGAACCAGTTTTGAGGCATTTTTTGCTATTTTAATGTCATTATTATTAAAAGTTTTATAAGTTTAGGTATTAAATCCTCTATATATGGAATAGAACAAAAAGAGGCATTCCTGGTTCTTGAGAAAATTCACCATGAAAAAATTTTGTGTTGGATCTCTATCTTGCGTATGCAAAGAAGGGGGTTTTGACTTAATCTTATGGGTACATTTTCTGGCAATTTGTATTGTGTGCAATATAAGAATTTATTTATAATATGTTTTGGGTAGGAATTCTCTGCGAGAATATAAAAGGCACTAAAACGATTGGAAAATAGCCTAAAACACATAAGTCAAAAGTTAAATATTTTTAAAATATAGCTTTTTAAAGTTTAAAAAATTTGGCAATAGCGCGGCTGCTTTGTCACATGGAGTCGAACGTCGACCTTTTTTTGCGAGAATTTACTACTTACACTTTTTTTTAAGTGATGTTTACATTTTATTTGTAATAAAAAAAAGGTTTTTCATAAGGCTGAATACCCATTTTAAGAACAAACATTATTTTGTATTAAAATAGCACTTTTTTATTTTGCTTAAAAAATATGAAGTTCTAATTCTAAAAAAAGAGAAACAGCTACATTTTAGTTTAAATTAGTTGCTCAAAATGACGTAACCCAGTTTTGGCCTTTTAACACCATCCTTTTGCCTAAATTTCAGCACCACTAAAAACTGCATTGCAAATAATTAATAACAGATAAAAATACCGCGACCAACATACATAATAAACCACGGCAATAAACGAATGACTTCAAGGAATCTACAGGTGCGTCCAGACTTGTGACAAAACCCCGGGATCGTATCCGCCGTCGCAAATCTCGTCGCGTATAGCGGACTTACCCCGGGAACCCAATCCGGGCATCGACGGTTTACGTGTGTCATCCAACCGTTCCATGCGTTGTCGGGTTTTTTTGGCGTCGCATCAAAATTAACACGCCGTTTGGTACGGAAAAATCTGGAGGGGAAAGGGTATCTGATGCTTTTCTTTTTTGTGTCATTTACATTTGTTCAACCTACGAGGTAGGTGTTTAATTTTTTGGGGCGCTTTTGACTTGACAGTGCTTATTGATCGATATGGTTGGGGAAAAAAAGGGGAACCGAGAAACATTAATATGAATTTTTCAAAAACCTTAAAAAAATTTTCCCGTTACTATACATTGTAAAATTCAGCTGTTGTTGATGTTACCAACTTCTAAATAATGCATTTAGTTGTAAATATACCCAAAATTGAGAAAGATTTGCTTTTTTTTGTTTTTTTTTTTTCTTTCCATATTGTAGACCTGAAGAAGAAAATAAATATTTTCGAAAGCTCGAAAACTGGGAAATGTTTCATTTAATTTTTCCCCTTCCTGGCCCCCCCCAAAAATTTTAAAAATTTTTAAATATATATATATATATATATATATATATATATATATATATATAATATATATATATATATATATATATATATATATATATATATATATATATATATTTTATATATATATATATATATAAAATATATATATATATATATATATATATATATATATATATATATATATATATATATATATATATATATATATATATATATATATATATATATATATATATTTTTTATATATATATATATATATTTTTTATATATATAAAATATTAATTAATTAAAAATAAATAAATAAAAAAATTAAAAAAAATATATTTTTAAAAAAAAAAAAAAAAAAAAAAAAAAAAAAAAAAAAAAAAAAAAAAAAAAAAAAAAAAAAAAAATTTTTTTTTTTTTTTTTTTTTTTTTTTTTTTTTTTTTTTTTTTTTTTTTTTTTTTTTTTTTTTTTTTTTTTTTTTTTTTTTTTTTTTTTTTTTTTTTTTTTTTTTTTTTTTTTTTTTTTTTTTCCCGTATCTTGGTAATGATGGGGGGTTTTATGTTTTTTTTACATAACTTATTAGCATTTGTTTTTTAAAAAACTACCTTAAGTTTTCCGATGTTGTTTCCAGACAGCCTTTATAAAAACTTAAAAAAAAATAAAGATTTAAAAAAAAATTTTTAATTATTTAAAAAAAAGCTGTTTTATACTTTTTTTAAAAAAGGAATTAAAAAAATTGGCCAAACCCCAAATTTTCCATCATACCAAAAAAAAAAAAAAAAGAATTCAAAAATAACTAATAATATTTAATATTTTAGCCATTGCTAACCTCCTGACCCCGTGGAATGATTTTAGTAACAAAATATGTACTAATTTTTTTATAAAATTATGTAATCATTTTAAAGATTAATGAAACAATTTGTTTAGTTTTTGCACCCAACCTATTGCATTGCAAAAAAAATTGACAATAGATTGGGTGCAAAATCTACACAAATTGTGCATAAAAAACCCAAAATAATTACACAATTTTATGAAAAATTAGTACATATTTTGTTACTAAGACCATTTCATATTTTTAAAAGTGTACTGCTATCCCTATAACATGAAAAAAATATTTACACTTTACTAAGGTATTTTAATCCAGTAATTTTTACAAACAGTTTTAAAATAAAAATAAATTTACCTGTATCTTACTTTTCTTGCGTCTCGCTTTACTTATCCACTCACGAATTTTACACATAAACAAAAAATACCTACAAAAGATAACAAAAACGTGTCAGGTTAGGTATAATTCGTCGAAACACCTATAAAAATTAAAAGAATTGCTGACAAATAAGCACGTGCTGAAACAGATAACTGCCGCGTGGTAATAAAGGTCCAATTATCATTGTGCAGTGGTGTCAAAATTATTAAATAAATATCGGTTCTTTTGGAAAAGTGTTAAAAATAAGTTTCAGTCAATAACTAAACTTTTAAAGTGGCCTACTTCCTAAAAATATCTTTTAGGCGACTGTCACAAAAATTATTTTATGGATTTATCTGCTTCCGAGTATTACTATTTTGGCCGCATTTACTTACGACCGCTTTTTCTTTACGAATGTGGCCTGGATGGCTAGAATAGAGTGCGTTACTAGAGAATTTATTAACAGTTAGTTCAAAAACAGTCTATAAAAACCGAAAAGATAAGCTGTATATAACGCTGAAAAAAAACATTTTTACTGTATTCAAAATAAATACTCTTGCAACAAGTAGAAGTAAGAGGTAAATTACAATGATCGACAGATAGAAAAAATTAACCAAAGGGTGTATTTTAAATTAGAATGTTACGATACAATGGTCTACCAGTACATGTTCCAACAATATAAATGTTTAAAATGATATTTAAATTTTATTTTTATTTAAATTTTTATTTAAACATTTTTGGAGCTCACAAAAATTATTAAAGGTAATACCATAAGTGCTCAGATTTGGCCGGATATTTTTTGCTTGGTTTTAAATTATACTTACTTTTGGAAAATTTACGAAGCCTATTTTTACGAAATCACGGAAGCAAAGCTCAAATGATTTTGAAAATCTGAGCATGAGTGGTATTTGGTAAGATAATTCCGCTAATGAAACATAAGTAACATCAAAATAATAGGAGCTTTATTAGAAATCCCAACATAACAAAATACATTAATGAGATAAACAAAAAAAGAGATTAAAATAATCAGTTATGAAACGTGCAAGTGGTATAAAAGTTTTGCACAATCGTTGACAGATTAATCAACAGTTCCAAATATAGTTTTACTCATGTAACGATTTAAAGATCGGTAAAATTATCATTTTTTTAGTCAGTTACATTTTTCTTTTTCTTTTATCCGATAGCAAATTTCGATTTGTGACATTTAATTTTTTACACATGAGTGGAATTGTCATTTTTCTACATGTACCTTATTTCAGTAGAGTAGTTTTGGTTAAAAATGACAGTCAATGTTATAATAAAAAAAATGTATTATCTATAACCTTAATAATGTTTACTAGTTCAACAGTAGCAAAAAATTTTTGCCACTATAAATTTTCGGTCAAATGTACTAATAATATATTGAAAATTTCAGGGTTTTAGGACCCAATTGTTCTATGTTTTAGTATGAAACTTATCAACAAAATGCAGAGTTTATATCCAGTTCTAAGGGCGTAGTCAATGATATTAAAAAAGATATATTTTTATATATAATTAAAGCAAGAGACTCAGCAGGACCTGCCTCGTCGGTTTTACTAATATCTAAAATCGCAATATTTTTTTACCTTAATTCCAAAACAAAATATATTACTTAAATAAAAGTACCGCGAATGGAGTGCTTAAAAAAAATAAAATTGATACTTTCTGTATGTCAAGTACTATTTTTTTTATTCTACAAAATAGTACCAATATACCACTATTTTTGTCAATTCATAACTAAAGCCTTTAAAAATTTTTAATATTTAAATCAAAGAAATTAAAAAAATGTTATTTATAAAAGTAAGGAAAAAATTTTTAGTGGTGCTGCTCTGCCATGTCGAATAGAAAATAAAAATTGGCATTATACATTTCTATTAAAAATGTTCATTTATTTTCTTTTTCATTGATAGCCTCAAATATGATTTTAAAGGCAACCCATTGGCTTGCATCTTTTTATTTAGATATTTTAGTTAAGGGGTAAGGAGGAGTCAGAGGCATGAAAAAATGGGAATTTTTAATATTTTTTTGTTTCTAAATCAATTTATTTTATAAAAGTTATAATATGACATGATTACTTTATGTTTAGAAATAACTTTACAAAAATTTGAAAAGAAAATTATTAAAAAAAGTTATAGCCGTTTGCGGTGACCATCACAAATCCTTGGAGATCCACCTAAAATTAATCGGACAAGAAAAATTCGTTATTTTAATAGATAATCTAGTGCCCGATCAAAGCTTTTTTTTTAACTCAACAAAATGGCGGCCTCAGGAAATTCACTTCCAGATTTTCGAAAAAACACCTACAGGTTTTTGTTTTTAAGAATTAAGGTTTTTAAAAAATAATAAATCCTTTAATCAGGCACTAGTTTTCTATGTTTTTTAAAAGCTGTATGAATTTCATTGAATTCTACCAAACCGTTTTCGAGTTACAGTGGTCACTAGTTTAATAACCATAGTTTTGAGAAAAACGAGTTTAAAGTTTTACACTCGATTTATGTAGAGTTTATGTAGACTTCTCTAGAACCCAAAAGCCCTTTGTCAATTGTCGAATAACTCGAAAAGTATTTGTCGGATCCACTTTAAATTTTCAAAGTATATTTTTAAGATATTATAGGGGAAAGGTGTACAAAATGACATAGGGTTTTCTACAAGTGGAATAATATATTTATAAAAAAACATTGACGTCCAACAAAATAACCAATACCCCTTCCCCTTAATCTATAGGTGGAATAAAAACAGTTGTCGAAACATAAAAAAAAAACTTTTTATTTTAAAGATTTTTACATGGTGATGCAAAAGTTCATTTTACCCGACTAGGTGGGCAAAATGACACACTCATTTCTTAAACGTACTTTTCGAAATTAATTTTCAGAACAAATTTCACAAATAAATTGTTTTGTTTTTTTGTCCACTCCGGCACACTCAGCATGAGCCCATCTTGAGCAAGAATAGCATCGAAGCCATATTTCTCCAGGCTTTGACCTTTTAAACTCCTCTATACAATAAATGCAAGCACAATCATCCTCTTCATCTGCAGAGAATGGTTCTTCTTCTAATTCAGAGCCAGATTCCACTAATAACGGTTGGGTAACAACCCTTTTTTTTAGAAACCTTTTCTATGGCTGGTTCAGAGTCAACTAATAACTGCTTGGTCACAGTTTTTTTTTTCATAAACCTTTTATTTTTAAATTTTGTTTCCCTTAAATTGGGAGAAATTGAGCACTATAGTTCCTTGACGCTTTCAGGTTTTCTTTTCCCCCTGTCCTGCGATAAATGGTCCTACTGGAAGTGGACTCAAACCAGCCACTGAGCGGAAAAGGAATTTTTCCCTTTTTGTTGAGTTGGCATTTTTTTCCCCAGAGTTTGCGATTCGTCATAATTTCCCTTTCTGGTAAAGAATTTGAAGAAAGGTCCTGCAATTGTATTATTGTCAATGTTATGTTCTTCTTGCGGATCATTATTAATAGGAACATTTGTAGTTTCTGCTGCCTCAAACATATAATCTGGGAACACATCAGCATTCAGGGGGGCATATTCTGTTTTATAAAAACCATGGGTAGCTTTTTGGGATGGTTGCTGTTTTCCCCATATGCTTCTGTGAATAAGGCGCCGATTTGAAACTGTGTCAAAACCCTACCGGATGTGTTTTAAGCCATTTACTTAGTTCCGGGATAAAAATCTTTTTAAGGCCCCGGGGAAAAATGATACATCCAGAGGTTGCATACGGTGCGTGCAGTGCGGAGGTAAGCATAGTAGCACAATTCCGTGTTGTTTTGCGTAAATCAATGCTTTAAGATACTTATGGTAAAATGACTAGTCAATAATTAAAAGAACCTTTTTTATCCGTCGAAGCTTTTGTGAATTTTTGAAAATGTTGCAACCATCAAAAAAACTGGTCCAGTCATCCAACCAGACTCCTGAGCAATGCCGAGCGTTCCTGGAGGAGCGTGATCAACTAATTCTTTAATATTTTTTTTGGGAAATATTAGGGCTGGTGGGATGAAATTACCGTTGGAACTCATGCAGCAAACAACCGTAACATAAACCTCTTTCCGCACTCGTAATGGCACCTACTTGTTTACGACCTGTTGTGGCAAAAAATTTTTTGAGGCCGTTGCATGGTGGAGAGTGCTGACTCATCGGCGTTGTATATGACGTTTAATAACGTCCTCCAAGATCTTTAAAAACTGAGCTACTTGAGGTTTATTGAACGCTTGGGCTCTTGCCGCAGAGGTCGCTTCCGGCTTACGTAAAGCCATTCAAGTTCCTTCTTCAAAATTTTCGCAACCAATCTTTTCCAGCTGTTTTCTTTTTCATTATTGAAACGGTGCTGGAATTTTATTCCTTTAAAAGCTTTAAAAGGTAGGCTAACCAAGACGTCTTTCTTTTCAGTCCAAAAAAACTTGACTTTTAGTAGTTTAAGATGTTTTGACTAGTTGCTCTCTACTTCTGGAGGGAAAATAGTTTTAAACCTGCCAAGCTGCTTTTCTCCCGCCTTTATTTCTTTTTTGGGTTTTTAAAGCATGTCTTCATAAAGTAGCCTGTGGTACCCCAAAAAATTTGGATGCTCTTTAAACCCTCCCATTTTACCTTTGTTGACCGCTTCTATTGCTTTTAACATTGAAGTAGTACTCACGATGGTCTGTTCGTCTTTCTTGTGTAGGATCCGGGATTCTAACATCTGCAATGAGAAGGAAACAAAATTTTTTTTAAGGGCGGACAAAATGACATACTAATTTTTAAAAGGTCGGGCAAAAAGACATACTTATGTCGTTTTTACCCGCCAAGGTATATGTCATTTTACCCGACTTCAAAATGCAAAAATATGTTGTTTTATTTAATCCACCTATGTTTTATTTAAAACTTTATATAAGCAATCTTTAAAAGAATGAGTCTGAACACTTATTAAAAATAAATACAAACTTACCAGCAAAATATTTCTGTATTTATCATCAATTTAAAACGTCGTCACAAATATTTTTAAGCGGGAAAAATACATACAGAAGACGTATACTCCCGTTAGTTCTAAACATGAACTAAAGTTATTTGAGCGTGGTCAGTATATGACTAATGAGTTAACTTGCACCTACGTACATTCTTACAAGGCGCTTTACGTTCTTATACGATGAATGTGTCATTTTACCCCACTATGTCATTTTGTACACCTTTCCCCCTACTATAAGAAAAATGTAAAATCTTGGTTGATGCCAGATAAGTAGAGATCGCTTCTAATTCTGGATCCCGTACTATATAAGTTTTAACCCTTTGCTGTCAGAGATCCTAAACAGTTGGACACATCAGCCAACTTTAATGAATTTGTCCAATTATCTGGTTTCAAATTTTAGTAGAAACCTTCGCAATTAGTTTATGTTCTCTTTGTATTTTCGGATTTGTCACGTCCTGCCTTAACAACGACTTAATAGACTTGAACCGCCTGCAGATATGAAGTTTTAAAATAAGATATTTTTGTAGTTTAAAAGTAAATAAAATTTTAACTTTTATACTTAAAAAATTCATTAATTTGTTGAGGCATAAGTATTAAAAAAATTAGAGTTACTACGCTCTGTAAAAACTTAGGTGCAAGCATTGAGATTGCAACAGTCATAAAAACTATTAAAAAGGTTAAATAAAAGAGAACCTAATTCCAATAATCTTAAAATTATTTTTTTAACTTATTAACTTGTTTCTATAAAGATATGATAGTCTGTAGGAGGATTCATGCAAAACAGACATGTCCATTTTTTACAAAATTGAGAAAAACAGCAAAAACTGTTTTCACTAATATAGTTTTCATATATATTTACAAACAAAAAAACATTATTTCTAAAAAATATTTCACAAAGAAAAATGGATATGTTCATTTTTGCATGAAAAACAAGTAATTTGACTTTGTTTTGTTTAAAGACATAGGGGGAGATGTCTGGATTTGTTTGGACCACAGAATAAAATATTATTAAAAATTAAGACAATTATATTGTGGCAACTCCAAAACAAGAAACAAACTGTGAAATGTATTATTTAAATATATAATTCTTTGTCGTCCTCGATAATCACAGGTCTCATTAAGGATTTCATCTTTTTTCCTTACTTCTAATTCCCGCTCGGTCCCTTCTTCCAAAATATTTTAAAAAAATTTTAATAATGAAAAATTTTTCGATTAAACATTTTCGTTGTTAAATTGTTTTTTCAAGAGTGTAAGAACATTTTCCTTTTTTCTGTGGTAACTGGGTTTTCAAGTGGCAGCTTCTGAAATTCGTTAAATTCTTTACGTCCTCTTTTTAAAAAAAGGTAAATATTTTTGTTCGGCAATATTTTTAAAGCTATAATATTAACAACATTTATATTTTATTATTGAAGTTTTCAGATATGATTTTTTTATAAAAATTCCTTCAATTTCTTAATTCCGGTGACTTAAGTGTGGGTTTCTGAAGTTCTTAATCTAGTCAAGATTTTAAATTTTCCCAACTCTAATTGTCTTAACTTATGAATAAAAACCATTAAATGAGCGTCTAAATGCAAAACCCCGCCAAGTACAAACTATGTGCTTCCAGAAAAACACGAAAACTGTTTTGCCTAATACAGGCGATAAAATAAATTAAACATTACTGTTAGTTGATGTAGAAAACTGTATCCAAACAATTATAATTCATCTTGTATAAGGAGAGGGTTACACACTGTAAAATGAGAAAAATAAAATGCAGTTGGCTGGGTTTGAAAATGATCTTGAAAATGACGGGTTTTGTAGCCAAATTAAGTTTTTAAATAAAAATTTGATAGAAGAGTTTTAACTTTAAAAGATCTTAATAATATCATTCAAAATATTTAAAAGTTATAGGTAGCATAAAAGATCTTTTAAAATAATACTTCATTTTTGGTTTATCTTTATAAACTTTATTCACAAAAGTAAATAAAATAAGCATTGGTTAAACAACTAAAGTAACTTGATAATTCCCAAGCAAACAAACAAGCTTCTTTAAATGGAACAACTTTATAAACTAATTATATTTCCTTTTGTTGAATACAGGAAAATTAAAAAAACAGCAACAAAAAACAAACAGTGTAAATTAATTACTAACTAACAATAACTAATAAATGTTGAGTCATCTTCAGGGTTTTGATTGCAACTAAATTCTTCCGTGATTGTAGAAGAGGTTGGTAACTGATCATTGTTTTGCTTCATTGCATCCTTATAAAATTTTAGACTTGCAAAGATTTCCAGTCAGATCCAAAATGCTTGGTTAATAAATTTCAACGGATTTTTTTTTGTCAGCATAACAGTACGACCAGGTACTAGTTTATTCGGCGTAATGGACACATTTTTTTGCCTTTTGCAAACACTTCTAGCCATTCCCATATCGGTCCGATAGTTTAATTCTCCTTGTATTCTAAGCCAGTTTCTTGATTGTTGTCTCTTGTTATCAAAAATCTTTTGATGGATTAAATTGATAATATCCTGAATAGCCACTTTCCAATCACAGGCATGCCAATCTTTTCCCCAAGACTTTTAATGTTGAATGTTGTTCTATAATGCCAGGCATTCTTGTAGCTCACAGATAGATGTGTATTTTTTTTTATCACACGTTCTATCAATCCAAAACCCGGTCAGGAGGCATGAAAGAGTGGCCTGGCTAATAGGGAAGACAAATTCAATCGTTTTTACATGGCAGGGGCATGCTTTACAAGCCAGAGGAAAGCATTGTTAAAACAATAGAATTTTATTCTGCCCTCCGCAACCATCGGCGAACAAACGAATTTTATCTTTAGATGCAGGAAAGTCTTCTTTGCTTAAAAATCAAACAACGCTGAGGCAATTATACTTGAGTTTCTTGGAAGATCCACATCTGTCCACAGGTATGATGTCACATTGTAGGGACATAACGGTGATTTCGAAGAACCTTTCTCACAATTGTAAAATTGTATAGATTATACTGCTGCGAAAAATATGCCGAGGAGTCCGAAGTCGTGGTAAGGCCAAATTTTTTTTGGCAATCAAATGAATAATTCAGAACATTCTTTTCTTCCTTAAGCATTGCGAAAAAGCATTGGCTTTTAGTTTATGAACCCTTTGTTTTGTTAGTGTTGGTTTTTAAGGTTACATTCTTCTCTTTTTTTTTTTTATTTCTTCCTTTAAAGTTTAAAACAAACAGATAAAACGTCAGTCTTTGGAGTTCCAAATCCAATGTTGTAGTTCCTGTTTACGTATTTTCTAAAATAGATTCCTTAACTTTAAGGTGATCTTCTGCAGATGTATTGTAAAGTTTATACAATTTTCTAATATTAAGAGTACAACTTAGGGTAAATTCTGGCATTGATGCGACTTCCAATTGGATTCTTACATTTTAAAACTTTCAATAAATTTGGGGTTTGGGGTTTCTTTTCTTCATTCTTTAACCCAAACTCTACCCCACCTCTTTTTTCCCTTGAAACTTTTTGCATTTTTTAAACAACCCTTTTGAACTCTATCTTTTTTTTTTATATTCCAAGAAAGGCTTTTTTAAGCCCCGGAACCAGTTCGTTGTTTTTTCATGATACACTATAGTAACACCTTTCCCCCTTTGCTCATTTCAAACGTTTTTGGGCCCAATGAAAAACAGCACTTGTAAATTAACGTGTCTTGTGCTATTTTATCTTTGTTTTGGTAAAACAATTCATGGAACCTTTTAATTCTATCATAAAAAAGTTTTGCATTTAATATTTGCCCTTTGATTGTGGGGATATTTGGGTAAAGCTTTGCAGAATATCTACAACATTAAACACAAAATCGATTTTTCCCCTTTAAAAACCACAACAAACTTCCTTTTTTCTTAGAAATTATACGCTTATGTTTGTCAAATTGCACTATTCTTTTTCGACTATGCTCTGGAGGATTTTTTGTTATCTTAATTTCACTCATTACTAAATTATTTAACGATGCTAACAATACACTTTGTTTACTTTTCAACGACAACAACTAAAGTGATGTACTGAGGGAAAACAGTTGTCAAACACAGGTCACACAAAATGGCTTTCTATTGGTCATATTCATTGGCGGTTTTTGGAAATAAACAAGTCTGCACTTCGATAGTTGAAAGTAAACTGTTTTTTAGATGCAGATAAAAATTTAAAAAGAGCGGGTTTTTGGGCAATAATTTTTTAACCCAGTACAGATATTAATATTCTTTATCAAATAACACCCTCCCTTTTTCTTATTTTCGCACTTGGCGGGTTGCATTTAGACGGCTCAAATTTAATAGGATTGTAAAATTTTGACGTGCTTGAAAAAGGGTTTTTAGCACGATCAAAAACGCGATATGGAAGGGAAAGACCTGTAACTGGGGAAAAGAACTAGATTTCTTTAAGGCTTGCCTGGTTTTTTGACCAGGCAAAAAGGAAAGCAAATAACTTGTTTTTTGCTTTAAAATTGTTGAGACCAATCCCAGTGGAATCTTCTGGTTATTTCTTAATAAAATAAAACGTAATATCTAAGTGACATAGAAATGCAACACCAAGTAGGGTGCTGTAATTTTTAGCACACTTATTTACTTTATGGTCTACTGATAAATTGAAAGCGATTAAAATTTAAATTCACAATTTCGCAAATAGCTGAGACATCCCACCTTTAAAGTATTAATTGTCGAAGCCCTGTTCCCACACATTCGTTAAGTCCTAGCATTGGTGATGCCCTTTTGGTATTGTATCCCATGCCTCTGAATTTGGTTTTGTAGAGTCTTCATTGTTTGTGAATTTACAACCTTTTCCCCCTCATTCCCCAAATTTTTTTGGGCAAATGTCGGGGTCGAAAGGCCACGAAGAAAATTTCACAGACGGGTTCTAAAATTCTAAACCAACACGTGACCGAAAGGGTCTTGTCATGCTGACAAAGTGTATCTTAAATGCAAGGGGGGGCATATTTGGTTGAAACCCTTTTTAAATATGCGCCAGGCAGTCATGCAACCTGGAAAAAACTTATAGTAACCCGCCGGAAAAATGTTAACCCATACCATAACCCCACAATGCAACGAATATCGGTTGATGGAAATTGATTTCCGTCTTTCATATTTCCTCCTTACTCTTGCACGGCCCCTGTACCCAAACAGAATCTGACTTATTGCTGAATACGTTGGGGTTTTATTCATTCCATTCAACCCCTTCCTACTACCAATTGTGCCGACGATGCTGGGATCAGATGGTACAAGATGGGGACGGAAAACAGCCAAAAGACCTTATTCGGCGATAAACTGTCCTCATTGTCATTACCTGAAAAAACCCTGGTTTCACTACCCTTTTGGGGAAAATCGATCTCAGGTGCTGGTTGCCTCTAATCGATCGTCGCTCTTTGTCTGCCGTTGGCGTGTTCTAAGGCGGCGGTCTCCTTCGCGTTGTACGAGCGACTGCTTTTATTTTCGTCAAGTAGAACGGCTCTACGTCGCCACAACTTCACGTGGTCACTACATAACGCGTCGAGCAGTGGTTCAGTCAAGTGCGATTTCTAACTTCTTTAGTTCAAAAAATGGATGATGAAACAATTTAACTTTTTTTGCCAAAGAGGAGGAAGATGACGATTCCTAAAAAGCGTGTCAGTGAAAAAGAGACGTAGAAAGCACGTTTTTTTGTGAAGGAAACAGAAAAGGTTGTTTTTTTCTGCTAAACCCACTTTTGTAATAACGATACCAAGTTTTTTGAATATTTTCGGGGTGTAAAAGCAACAATTTACACGAGTGTTGGAACAAATTAAATGATAAAACCAGACAACCATAAAAAAGATACCGGTTTCCCCATTTCTGCCACAAAAATTAGGGTAACACCGGTAAAAATTTGGTTTTTTTTCTGTTTTATTATATAATTCATTTTAAACCCACGTAAAATTGAATCATCAGTTGGTGGCATTAAGTCGAATCATCCCGGTTTGAATAAGGATTTGATTCATCAGAGGCATTAGTTGAAACAAAATGGCCGGATACTGTAATATCATTCAATTCTCAGATGACACGGGAAAACAGCAAATAGGGGGTTTGTGGTGTATTGTTGAATCTCTCTCTCGGTAACCAAACAAATTTTTAGTCGAATACCTGCCTGGTCACGAAGGGGAAAAAAGTTTCACAATATCAATTGAGTCAAAAATTTGGGATTCGTGGCTGCGGTGGACTATTTTTTTAAGAATCTTTTTGTATACTAGAGACCCTGTCTTCTTTTATTTATAGCCATTGTCAAATCTGCCTACTTTTTTGGGCTTTGGATAGGGAAATTTTGGGGGCTCGTTGTTTTGTTGTACTTTTGCGTTTTCCTGTGTATTTTCCTCTCTCCTGTGTATCGTCGAATAAGTCTTTCTGTGTGCCCTCTTGTTTTCGTCTTGTTGGCCCCTTTTGTTCATTGTTTTGAATGTCATCTTGAATGTCGTTTTGTACAGGCGATGATATCTGTTGACTATAGACTGACTTGTTTTAGTTTCCCTAAAAATTGATATAAGTGATGCTACTAGACAGAATTTAAAAAACAAATTAAAATTAAAGATAAGTAAAAAACTGAAATTTTAAAAAAAATGATATGTATAGACATTTTTAATTAGCTGTTTGATAATACATTTGGTTCTAACGAAACCGAAAAATCCATCCCTTTTCATCGCTAAAATTCGTCTGATAAAAATGACACGGCCATTTTCCCCCAACTTGTGTCTACTCTTGCCGAGCCAGTTCCGCAATCTTTTTTTTTGTTGTATTGGTCTCGAAGACTTTTCCAACGTTTTTGCTTTCGGAAACTAATAAGTTTATGATTTTACTTAAATTTTTTTGTTTTAGGTATTTGGCTACTGGAGAAAGTATGCGGTCACCCCGCGTTTCAATTGAAAAATTCACATAACATATATCTATAATCATGAGGGGACTTTAAATGTTTTGTGCAACATCTTGTACCTTATATTTCCCGAATGTTACAGAAGATATTTTAAAAAAGTTGGCGAAAATTTTATGTCTAAATGGAATTTTCCTTGTTGCGGTGCTATTGACGGTAAACACTGTTTCAGGTGTGCCCTCCAATTCAGGGGCTTTATTTTAAACAAGTTTTTCATTGTTTTATTAGCTATAGTAGACGCCGGATTGTAAAATTGTAGTAGTCGACATTGGTTCCTATGGAAAAGAAGGCGATAGTGGCATATTTTCAAAGTCTTCTTAAAAACAGATTGAAAATGACACCTTTCCATTTCCCCTGACATACAGTTGCCTGGCTCAAATATTTTTACCCCAGTTTTTGGGGATGGGGATTTAAGGGTTTCTTCCCCGTTTAATGAAAAACCACAATTTTGCTCAATGCCAAGAAGATATTGGGAAAAAAACAATTTAATTATCGCCTGAGAAATGTAGAACCGTCGAGCGGATTTGGATTTTAGCAAACACAAGAGTCTTTTAAAATTCCCATACATATGGAACCCGATACTATAGATAACTTAATTATGGCATCCTGTTGTCTACAATAGTCTACATAATATGTTAATATCAGAAAAAATACTGGAAACATTCATAATTTGCAAGACTCTAAAGAAATTAACGAAAAAAAATGAGGCCTATGCGACGTACAGGTGGAACTGAAGTAGTTTCAGCAGTACTTATTAGGAATGAACTGAAACAATACATTTGTTCACCACAGGGAAGACTGCCTTGGCAAAATGCCTAGATATCTTATGTATTCGTTATTTTAGGTTTAATTGATAAAAATACAGTATATTGAAAAACTTACCTGAAATATCAATTATTTCACTTATTTTTTCCCAACATTTGTGTTTTTCAATATTGTTTTTATAATTCTTATCACTGGCATCATATATCGACTTGCTTTGACTAATTCAATTAAAATTTTTTTTTTTTCTCTTTCTTATTAATAAATTGACTCATTGCGCGGGGTAAAAACGCGGGCAGCCGTACGCCACAATGCTCAAAAATAACTAAAGACGACGCGTCCAACATCTGAAGTCGCGTACAACAGTTGAACGCCGCGTCAGACATGCAATAAGAGACCGCAACTATTATTTATTATATAAAGCATACAGACGCGACGTATGGCGTAACGCTATACGCGGCCTATCAGAGTTATTGGAGACCACCGCCTAACTCGTCGATTTCGTCCTTTTGGAACCACGCTCGACAACATCTCATTACTGTAGTTGTTTTCGATTCACCCTATTAGCGAGTCCGCTAATAGGGGTGAATCGAAAAGAGTGCAATTAGCGCGTCTGCAAACCCTAGACATGAAAAATGTGATTAAACCCAACAAATCAACATAGGAAAAATCACTGAATATTAAGTAAACATGTTTTATATTGTTCGGATCCTGATATAAAAACAAAGCCATTAGCTGTTTGATAATACATTTGGTTCTAACGAAACCGAAAAATCCATACCGTCTATCATGTACACTGTCTGATAAAATGACATCAGTGTTCCATATTCCCAACTTGTGTCTACTTGCAGAGCCAGTTCCGCAATCTTTTTTCTTTTTGTTGTATTGGTCTCGAAGACTTTTCCAACGTTTTTTGCATTCTGAAACTAATAAGTTTTGATTTTACTTAAATTCTTTGTTTTAGGTATTTGGCTACTGGAGAAAGTAGCGGTCACTCGCGTTTCAATTCCGAATATCACAT
Source organism: Listronotus oregonensis (assembly GCA_019359885.1). Lineage (NCBI taxonomy): Eukaryota > Metazoa > Arthropoda > Insecta > Coleoptera > Curculionidae > Listronotus > Listronotus oregonensis. The sequence goes on from JAHBCN010002172.1 coordinate 96,037, forward strand.
AACTACATATCTATAATCATGAGGGAGACGTTTAATGCTTTGTGCGAACATCTCGTACCTATATATTTACCGAATGTTACAGAAGATATTTTAAAAAAGTTGGCGAAAATTTTATGTCTAAATGGAATTTTCCTTGTTGCGGTGCTATTGACGGTAAACACTGCCGTATAAGGTGCCCTCCCAATTCAGGGTCTCTTTATTTTAATTACAAGAAGTTTTTCTCTATTGTTTTATTAGCTATCGTAGACGCTGATTGTAAAATTGTATGTGTCGACATTGGTCTTGGAAAAGAAGGCGATAGTGGCATATTTTCAAAGTCGGTTATGGGAAGACAGATTGAAAATGACACCTTTCCATTTCCCCTGACATACAGTTGCCTGGCTCAAATATATTTTTACCCCAGTTTTGGTTGGAGATGGCGGATTTAAGTTGCTTCCCGTTTAATGAAACCACACCCTTTTGCTCAATGCCAAGAAGATATTGAAAAAAGACAATTTAATTATCGCCTGAGCAGAGCTCGTAGAACCGTCGAAAGCGGATTTGGTATTTTAGCAAACACATTTAGAGTCTTTAATACTCCTATACATATGGAACCCGATACTATAGATAATCTAATTATGGCATCCTGTTGTCTACAATAGTCTACATAATATGTTAATATCAGAAAAAAATACTGGAAACATTCATAATTTGCAAGACTCTAAAGAAATTCCTAACGAAAATATGAGGCCTATGCGACGTACAGGTGGAACTGAAGTAGTTTCAGCAGTACTTATTAGGAATGAACTGAAACAATACATTTGTTCACCACAGGAAGACTGCCTTGGCAAAATGCCTAGATATCTTATGTATTCGTTATTTTAGGTTTAATTGATAAAAATACAGTATATTGAAAAAACTTACCTGAAATATCAATTATTTCACTTATTTTTTCCCAACATTTGTGTTTTTCAATATTGTTTTTATAATTTT
>JAHBCN010002173.1:0-97309 GCA_019359885.1 Listronotus oregonensis
CCAATAAAACAATAATGTTTGTTAAACGCGGATATTACTTCAAAGAAAACAAACTACTCGCTTCGATATTTTTAGGTAAAAGAATAGGAACAATAAGCTCTTTTTCTTAAGGAAAAATATTCTAAAAATTTAATATAACCTTTTCCTCAGAGCAAAAGCTTACTTTTCTCTTAAAGCCAATTTCAGCGTCTTCTTCTGGAATAGGATCCCAAACAAACAACTATACGCCTGACGCGAATGTACAAGTTTTCAAAGGAAACCCTCCAAAAATGCCTTTTCAATAATCGTTTCCCAGTTTGGCTGGCAGAAGCTAAGATTTAATCTGACCATTGGCTATGAAATTTGATTTTATTTTCAAAGGTAGAGCTATTCGAGTTATTGGTCTTTATGACTGGCTGGCTTAGCCGGAGCCGGTAAGTATGTTGTCGCATTTATATGCTCTATTTTTGCATTTTGTTTTATTTTATGGTTTAATCTTGTAGCTTTTAAGTTTTATCAGCTTTGCTGCTTTCCCTTTTACAATGAAGTTTTAAAAGTTTGCACTTTTTTATCGTATTTATGATTAAAAATGTATTACATTATGCCATAGCTAATGAAACCCTATTTTTGTAAGCATTTTCTTAAGCTACACTTAACCTATTAAAAATAATAATAACACAGGCCCACAAAAAAAAGTGGTGTGTGCTGGGTGGCGGATTAAGATTTTCTGATGTATTTTTTTCCGCTGAACACGAATTTGAAGTCATAATTGGGGGTCAAACAGCAAAAATCGAATAAAGGCGTAATTTCACGTATTAACGATTTTTAAAACGTCAATATCTTAAACTCTATAAAAGATACACGAAACTTTATACAACGTAAACATTGTATTTTTACAAGACCTTTAATTTAAGTCATATATTCTTTTTGTCTAAATGCAACATTTTTTGAGATATAATCAAAAAACCGAATTTTTAGGTTTTTTTCAAGGCATACCCCCGAAAAAAAATTTAAAATATTTTTTTTTGCAAATTGTAAGTAATTTGGGATTTAAATAAATAAATTATAAAAAACCCCAAAGATCACATTAATAATATATATTCTTTACCATTTTGGATAAAATTTTTGTCAATATAACATTTTTTGTTTATATCTCCTTTATTATTTACCTTATGAAAAATGTTTAAATAACTTTTTTATAGACAATTTTTAAAGATCTGTTTTTTGTTTTATGAACTTTTTTTGTATCTCTTATAGTTTATATAGTCGTAATCAATGAGCTGTTAGGTTAACTGGAGAAAACATCAGTTTGGCATAAGCGTGGCATCATAAACGTACATTATAAGGTTCTGCTTAGCGATAAATGAACCTCTGTACTCAAACAATAAAATTCACCAAAATCCGGGAAAATGGTTACTACAGATACTATTTTGCCGTAAAGCGTGACTGCCAAGTATTTTTCTGTTTCATTTACTTTATAGTATATTATGATTAAATTTTACTTAATTTATACTTAAAATTACATCAAATTAAGCCCTACTATAAAGTATTACACAGAAAAGTAATGATGTCAAAATACTATTTTATTTTTGGACAGCTACTAATAAAGGCGCTAAGCACCGTGACAACAGTGCATTTTTCGTAGAGGCGTACTTCCGAACTTCGGCCACCTTCGGCCTTCGGCTTTGCTCGACAGATGACAATTCAATATGGTTTTAGTCTGAATGTTTCTCGGGTTATTTTTGTGACAATTGTTGTTTAAATTTTAGTTTTGTGTAATAACTTTTAATAAATTAAAATGGTAAGGCAGTGCCAAGTGTGTAAAGTGACGCATGACGGATATGATTTCTGGATTATCATTTCACAGTAAGTACAAATTATGCTTGTACCATTCTATCGCCAATAATAAACAAAACATGTAAGGCGCATCTCTCGATTGCGTTTATAAATGAAATGCTTTTTCTATCTATGCTGTCAGCTTATTGGTCGTAATCCAAACATTTCTTGATCTACAACACACAATACATTTACCGGCAGGTTTCTGCCGGTAAATGTACTGTATAGGTTTTTTTGGGATTTTTCTGGATTTTCTCTTCTTTAACTCCAAATTTTAAATTCAGACTTTTGTTCGGCGAAAAGAAATACGCCAGAAAATCTTAGTCCGACACCCAGCACATACCACTTTTTTTGGGGGCCTGTGTGATTTATAAGTAAAAACATAAACAGCTTAAACAGAGCATACAATAAGTTGAATAGTATTTTGCTGCCTAACAGTTTTTATGACTAAAACCGGAAACAAAAATATTTAATTAAATGTAGGTAACTCAATAAAGTTAACGTTCTTAATAAGCTCCGGAAAGAAAAAGTTTATTTCATAAATAAAATTATTTAAAATTGCACTGATGCTGAAGATGATAATTCACCTTTGTTGTGGCATACGCAACTCACAAGAACCTCTTTTAAATATATTGTCGCTACAGAATAACAGTAAGGCAACTTAAAATTTTATTAGAAAAATATTTTAATTTTATTTTTAAATTTTATTTTTAAATTAATAATACCTTATACGAAATAACAATATTCTAAAATTAAATAAATAACTTAATCTATATTTAAAAATTACAAACTTCATCAAGTCCTAGGTCTTCCTATACCCCGTTGTACAGCTAAACCAATTCTTTGGATATTGAAACTTCGAGATTTTTTGCATTGTATTTTTTTGCAAATTTCATTAATAAAACCCTTAGCCTCATCACCCAAAGGACCAAAAGTTTCAACAGCAAAAGGAATGAAGATAAAGCGTTCTTCAAGCTCTTTATATTTTAGATGTTTTTTATTCTCGGCAATACGAGCAGCCGCACCTACAAAATTAGAAGTTTTGTCCAGATAGGATTTTGCAAGTAGCGTCCCAAAGTAATTGTTTTCCATATTTCCAGGGAATTAAGGTCATTCCATCTACCCGTTTTCCATCACTTCTACAAACTCCAAGAGGCTCTAACACAGAAGGATTTTCAGCTAAAATCAGAGCTCTTTTGATAATGTCATTTATCTGACAGTGTATAGAAGAACGCCCTGCGCTTTTTTTGCAGCTTAACCCATGTAGGCCATAAATATCAGCATTTTCGCCGCAAACGCAGGTGTGCTCTCCACACACAGGCAGACCAAGTCGGAGAGCGATGGAAATATGGAATATTTTGTTGTCTAACAAATTTCCCAAGGACGAAGATGGAAGTGCGTTAATCCAAGCATTACTTTTAGGAGCCTGAAGAGCAAGTAGACGTGCCTTATCTTGGCAAATTAAAAAGTCAAAATCTTTCTGTTTTTTTGGTAATTCTTGTGGTTGATTTTGAAGATTGCAAACAGATAACCATCTTACAAAACAATTGCTGAAATCATTATCTACTGTCGCAAGAATATAGGAAGGTAAAATTTTGGAAAGTAAACCTGACAAGTCATTGATTGAACCTAAAAAGGCAGAAATAGACAGGGTGGATGTATCTCTTATTCCAAGACCTCCAAATTTTACTGGAAGAGTGCTTTGTAACCAAGAATTTAATTTAATATCACAATTTGTTATGTCTTGAACCAAACTTTGTAATACATTATCAAAATTACAAAGTAATTTGGAGATTTCCAACAAGGTGAACATCTTATCAAATAAGACATTCGAGGTATGGCAAAGGAATTTTTTAGTAAATAATAGGAAATATGTGAGTCTATAAATTTTAATTTGGTGCTAAGAGATTTTAAAAATTCTGTCTTTTTATTAATTGAGTATTCAATTTCATTTGACGAAAAAGCACTTCCTAATAAATTAAAATTTGAAATGGGAATTACTGACAGATTAGGAACAACATTTAAAAAATTTGATAGTATATTGGAATGATCTTTAGATAAAACAGTTAATTCACACTTATCAAAATTTAAATATAAACCCAAATCTTTACTTCCTTTGATTATTTTATGAAAATTATCTAAAACCGATTTCGTGTTTCCAGCAAGTGTACCGTCATCTAGATACCAAAGATTTATTTCTGTATTTAATGATAAAATAAGTGGATGAATTGCTAAACTAAAAAGAGCTGGTCCAAGAGGATCTCCTTGTTGGACACCTCTTTGAGAAAAAATATGTTGATCACCGTAAGAAAGTAAACTCGGATTATCATAACATTGGGCTATAAATGGTAAAAATTCTGGAAGATATTCGCTTACTCGTGATAAAATTGTTTTTCTATTAACCATATTAAAAACTTTTTGATAATCTATTTTTATTTTATTATTATTTTTTTTAATATACTTCTAGGGTTTTCTGCGTTTTTTTTCTTATAATATACTCGAATCAGATAAAATGCTATTCGTTTCCCTCCCATAGAGTTTTTTTTGGTCCTTGAACTTATAAAATAATCCAAAAATAACATTTAATATCTGTAAAACGTACTTGACCAACTTTTGTCTCCCACAGAATTATACAAAGACATTTTAAAAGGTTTTAGTATTACACCAAAAGTTTAAGAAATCATTTTAAGTTGTCTTCATTTCTAAGCTGCTCGGATGTCATATACTGTAAAGAAGTTTATTAAAATAATGAATAATTATATTCGGAGCTCCAGCAGGCTTATAACGAAAAACCAAAAATAGCCTACCAGAAAAAGGATACTTTACTTTCCTTATTAACGCTTATACCAAATGAACAACATCGGTCTATAATCTTTGGATAAACATAATTTTAAACAATAAAATGTGTCTTTAAAATTAGGGATTTACAATACTTTATTTATAGGTATTTTTCAGTAGGCATTTTTTTATTTAAAAATTTATTTTTAAATTGGGTCTATATTTCTTTTTTAATAAACCTAAGTCTCAATTATTTCTGGTAATGTTTACTATTTTTTTTAAGTAAAAATTGTTACTGTTTTATGAAAATTGTACACCTTAACATAATTTTTAAGTTTGCTTTAGGATTTTGTTAGATGTTGAAATAACTTACACAGGTTCAATTGTAACCGTAATGATTTTTTTTGTGAGTGAAACACGGTCATTTTATAGAAAAAAGAAGACATTTAATTTTGTTTTGTCATCTTTTCGATATAAGAGTACATAATACACAAGTTTTGTTTTTTTTTTAAACAAAAAAGTATACTTAGGATAACGGTTCTTAGTACATTGAAACTATTTGTGAATACCTATAAAATGCAGTAAATTTTATTTCTACAAATTTAAAGGCTTCCAAATACGCTATTTTTATTATTTTAATTATTATTAAAATTTCCTAAAACCAAATACTAATAGAAGAGATTTTTGATTGTCTTACCATTATTCTGGAGGGACAATACTTACAAGAACATAACAAAGAAGTTAACAAGCTTAAATGTAACCCCATGGAGGGTGCTAATGGGATCTGCAGTATGTTAACATATATCACGGGATTGTGGTGTACCTTATTTAAAGGTTTTCTTTATTATGCTAATTTCCAATAGTGTTCATTCTAATGGTGGATTTTAAAAATGGCTACAGTAATTTTAATTTATAAATCTGGTGCTTAAAACTGCTTTAAAAATTATTGTCTCATAAATCTAATTCTCGTAAATTTTAAAATTTTGTTGTAATTGATTTTTAGTCATCCTTATCATTCCAGGTTTGTTCTTGTGGTTCTCTTCGCCTACCGGCATTGATGTAGGTAGATGCAGATAAATTCCGTTTTAATATAATTTTAGAAAGCACCATATGTTGTGTATTACTGTATTAATTATAATTTTTTAAATAACAAATTTAACATAGAGTTGTCTGCCAATGACTACTTAAACTACAGAATAATTAAAAGTAATAAAAAAGCACTAAACTTTAAAATAAAATAAGGAATATTACCTAATACAAAATGGGGTTAAACAAAATGGTTTAAAAAAATTATTTTAAAAACAGTCAACATATTACTTTTGGAAATTGGATTTTTTGCAGAAACAAAATATTTTTTAACAAATTAAATCTAATATGAAGGTATTTGGGTAAGTGTTTATTAAATCGATAAAATTGAAGCAATAATATAAATAGAATTATTGCGCAAAACAAAATTTAACACAGTGAAATACGACTCACACGTTCTAAAAAAAATAATAAAAATAAAAATTAATATTTTATTTACTAAGATTATTGGGTATAACAAAAAAATACATTTGTACGACAAAGCCTTTATCAAATAAATTGCATGCACTGCTAAGAATAAAAAAACTATAAAATAAATTAAAATTTGCGAGAACCAAACATGACTAAAATTTTAAATATTTTTAAAGTAAAATTTGAATTTATGTAAACGATTTAAGCTCACTCGCCATATGTTAAGTACTATATTAAATATGTCCGGCATGGTACACATAACTTAAAATGTAAAAACGAAATTTTTCTTTTAAGGATATTGACAACATCGCATTTTATGTTAAACAAGCTTTTTATCCTTGATTCAAACTTTATAAACTCGTAGTATAAAGTATAAATAAAGTGATGTGCCAGTCACTATTCTTTATAATTAATTTTTGAACATTGACATTTTATGGTCATTGAAACTTAATTACCTGTTCCATATTCCATTTGTGTGATAATAAAATCAATTTTCTAACTAAAATTGGTTAATTATGTCAGCGTGGCAAAGCATTTATTGGCATTTCCAATTATAGTATTTAATTAATTCTAGGTAAAGTATTCAGGACCATTTTGTAAAAAAAAATATTTAATATATGTAAAATAATTAAATTCTCCTTTCATCTCATACAAAAAAAAATAATAAAATATCAAATATTTAATTAGATATGTTTATCGGTAAAGAACATAGTTACTAACTGTAAATCGTAAGTATTATTTTTTGCTTTTTATTAAGATTATTACATGTAAAGTTTAAAATTTTACCCCACGGGATAAAGAATACCCTTGTCAAATTGTGTTATTTTATAACTAACTACGTTGCAAAACTAATAAAAGATTAAATTTTCCAGTTTGGGGAAGGTTCATTGTTAAAAACAATAGATATTTTAGTTATAAGTCCGGAAAATGAGTATGAGTAAGATATTTACGAACGAGGCGACAAAGAAGCAGAGTCGAGAATTTTGAAACGAATACTGTTTTTTGGCGAATAATGTAAAAATATTTTATTTTAAAGTGTACTGTCAAAATTTATGTTTTAAAATAATAACGTATTATAAGCTGCTTCGTATATCTACAAAATAATTAATTGTCTGTTTTAAAAACGGATTATTTTTTTTATTTTTTGGTAAAAACATTGTTAGTATCGACATAAAATTTAAATTTGACGAAAAGATTGCGTTGATATATACAAGAAACTCAACTGTCTTGTTTTTATTTATGTCAAGGCGAAACCAATTGTTATTTTAAAATCATTTTTGGTAAAATTGACGAAATGGAGAAAGATGGTGGAAATATGATTTTTGATGAAATTTGGAATATTTGGTAGATATTTTTCCTAAGTGAAGGCGCCTACCTAAAAATTGTAGGCTCTTTATTTATTTCTTACCTACTTTTATTTTTGTTTTAAACTGATTAAAAAAAGAGGTGATTAATTTGACACCTATGTATGTACAATTATTGGAACTAGAATATGCTGGAATATCTATTAGGGTCTTGAAATAAATATACAAAATTTTATGAGTGCATGTATGTATGTTTGACTGTATGTTTGTATAAATGTATGTATATTTATTTTCGCATTTCTCCAAAAATATTAATCTGATGGCAACCATTTTTCTTTTATGGGCATACTTTTGCTTTAAATTAAAAACCAGTTAAGATTTCATCAAAATCGGTTAAATACTTTTTATAATATGCACTAATAGGTACAAGTATTACGACCTGGCTTATTGATATTAGCTGCGGGTGGGGTGCCAAAGGAAAAATATCCCAAAACCTTGGTAAAATTTTAGCGCATGTAAGAAAATCATCAACAAAATCTTTAATAATTTACAATAAAACTGCTACTACCTATTACAAAAAAAAATAATATTATTTTTACTTAAAACTAAAATTAACAAATTGAAAATATTAAATCGGCTTACGAAAAAATTAACATGATTATAAAACAATATGTTTTATATAAGGTCGATGCCAACATTTAAGAAAAATACCTACCTAATACAAAAAAAGAAAATTAAAGGATGTTATGTAAAATGTTTTCTTCATTTATTTTATATTCGATGGCATTGTTAGCACCAACCTAATATTAATAATATTTTTTCCCCCAGTTAAAAATGTAAAAAACAATTGGCAACAGAGCTACTACTAGCTAGAAGCTTGCATAGTCAGCCGTAAATACGTGTTTAACAGCCGCAAGATTTTTGGTTCTGTGTAGTGTCCAAGAGTTTTAAAAACGAGATGTGTGCAACCGAGAAATCCTATTTTTTAAGCAAAATTAAAAGTGCTGTTTTAAAACATAATAATTTGTGCTCTAAAAGTAAATATTTAGCCTATTTGTGGTGAGTACAATAATTTTTTAATTAAAAATATTAAACAAACAATAATGTATTGTTTTTTACATAAATTTAATTTTAAATTAAATATTAAAATAAATTGCAAGAAGTCATTTTTATTATTTGTATATAAATAAACATCTCCTTAAAAAAAGTGTAAATATGCAACTCTCGCAAAAAACCGTTCGACTCGCTTCAATAAAACAGGCGCGGTGTTGCAATTTTTTTTAAATTTTAAAAGGCCATATTTCGAAAACAGTTAACTTTTGACCCATATGTTTTTGGCCTTTTTGACTTGTTTTGAGCTCCACTATCGCCCATTAAAATCATGAGCATCATACTTTTTACACCCTGTATAAAAAATATTATGTTATAATTTAAGGTAATTTTTTTTGTAAGTCGATGTAATATTCTAAATTTTTTTTCGTAATTTTTATTTTTGCGCAAAAGATAAATATTTATTTTTGTAACAAATATGTATGTTGCAAGTATCTAAATTTTGTTTATGATTTTTCTACATGCAGTGTTGTATGTTGTATCATTAGGCCAAGCCTTTACACTTACGCGTAATAGTCCATATCATAAATGGTACTGAACCGATTTTAATGAAATCTTCACTGCTCTCTGAATTAAAGTAAATGTAAGCCAATAAAAAAGAATGGTAATTATCTAATATACAGTTTTGGAGAAATGGGTAGACAAACATACATACAAACATGTAAACACATAGACTTATAAAATTTTGTATATTTATCTGGAAGCCCTAATTAATATTCTTTTATGTGAATATACTGCAGTTACTATAATATTACATACTTACTTGTCGAACAAATAAAGTTCATTTTTTAAGTCGGTTAAAAAAGTACAAGAAAAGAAAACTTAATATTAAATAAAGGTTTAAGAAAATGTATTAACATTTAAATCAATTGTTTCTTTTTTTAAAGTGTATTTAACAAAATAAAATGGCTATTTAACTTTGGAGGTCGTTATAAAAGAATATGACATTGATTCTGTTTTCAGTTTTTTTGAAAAACTTCTTTTTAAAACATTACCTTTAAAGTAGATATTATTGTTATGGAACAATATTAGTTACTTTTAAAGTAATATTTTAACAAGGGATTTTTACAAAAAACTGAAAAAATAGTCAATGTCATATTCTTTTATAACAACAACAACATTAGCGCCTTAAACGGCGTGTCTCAAAAAGAGTTTTAATCAGGGCGTTGTTGCAAGCATCCACCCAGTGTTGGCTGGACGCTGGCATATCGGAAAAGCAATTGTACTACCTAGTTTGTATTATTGTTAAACAATTTGAATGTAAATAGAATTATCTCTATACAAAACATCTTTGGATGTTATTTAAAATCTCGTAACTTAGTAAAATATATTCTTAAAAGCAAGTTAAAAACCATTTATTTTTTAATACAATTTAAAAGAATATGCAAGTTCTTTTTATTTTCTCGCAGTCACTGGTAAACCATTAAAAGCAGCGTCTCCAAAAATTGCCTTTTATAAGCCGGATGATGGATTGAAAGCTGAAAAAATGTCTTTCTCGATAAGCCTCAATAGGATTATCAACTTTTGGCTTTTGCTCCGAGGTTCAATGATTCTTAGGTTTGTAGGTCATCCAATGAAATGATGTCTGACGAAAAAAACCGGAATATTAATTTAATATTTAAAGGTTTACTTTTTAAAAATGTGAGTTACTTATACAAAAATAAGCGAAACAGGGGGTAACAAATCCATGAATAGGTAAAAAGATATCAAAAGCTGTCATATACTGTTGGTTAAATTAATAAGAGTAAAAAACTTAAAGATTAGTATAATGCATTATGAAATAATAGAATTTTACATAAAAGTACAGACTTTGTGACAAAAGATGCATATCGATATTCTTTTCTTTGTCTTACACAACAGGAAAAAATCTTCTGACTTTCTTGGTAAATTCCAAATCGTCACTCTTGTCATGTCCAAAGCTTTTTACCAGCTCTGAAATAATCCGCACCTTAACAAACTTGCTTTGTACGGTCCTTTACCTAAACGTTGTTTTTGGTTATATTAGATGACCTCTCTCTCAGCTTTCATTAATTTAATGCTTTTATGCCTCCGGGCTCTGTACTGGCACCATTTTTTTTCCACTAACGATCTTTCTTTTCCAAAAAATATTTCCATTAATATTTTTTCTGATAATAGTACTCTTTTTTTAAGTATTCAGTTTTTCAAGCCTGATTTGGTAAACAAGCGCAGGATGATGCAAATGTCTCTTTTGAAAGACTTTAAATTAATTTTGGATTACGGCTTTTTAAATCTTCTTAAGTTTATTGCTTTTAAAATACAATCATGTACGCTGCCGTAAAAAATTCAGCCAATACTGATTATTTACTTATAAGCAGCCAAGTTCAACAACTGTCATTAAACCATTATATCCATTATCACCTCGGCAGCTTTAGAAAGCCTAGATTTATTTTAATTTCCTAATCCGTATACTCTGCACGTTAGTACGGGATCCTAATTAGAGGCGATCTTTACACGTCTGCTAACTGAATGAAAAGTGTTTTTTATCAAATATAGTATGTAAAAAATTATCGCGAATGGATTGCCTGAGATATTATGGTCAATGCTATAAATAATTGAAAAAATATTTTTTGAATAACGTATTTATAATGTCAATTTCTATTTTCTTATTCTACATAACAGTACTGATATACCACTATTTTTTTTTCGTAAATTAAAATTCTGTTATTTGCATTAGTTTTAAATTTTTTTTTTAAGGCTTTAATTATGAAATTAAGGAAAAAAATGTTATATTAGTATTGTTAAGTAAAATGGAAAAATAAGAAATACCATTAGATAGGGAATAAAAATTTTTTTAGTTACTTTTTTATTAATCATACCCTTGACATAGTTTTTGGGCCAACTCAATCACAGTACTTTTATTTACATACTTTATTTAATAAAATAATAATTTTTATCCGGTTGGCAGATGGGTAAAGGTTTTCCCTTATTCAGAACTTAGACTATGTATCCCAAATATGACCTTTTTTAGAATAATATTCTCATATTTGGGGATTGGCGTCTCCCTCATTTATTACTATTCTTGATTCCATTTAAACAAAAACGATTTGCCTTTTTAATGATTTCTGGCTTACGGAAAAGTTTTCTGTTTGCCCATGGATGGCTCTATCTTTCTTTTGTTTCTCAGGTTTTAAATTCCGAGAAATTATTAAATTTCAAGGAATTAGCTAGTCCAGTTCCCTCTCCGGCAGCTTTCAACAGACTACACGTAGGCAGCATTTTTATGTATTCTTTTAAGGTCCAACTTGAAAAACTCCGAAATTTCCACTTTGTTAGCTTTTTTTTTTCAAAGTGTCTAAACTTTGAAAACTAAAGCCCTCAAAGAATTCCCCTTCTTCCCCCAATCTTTAAATATTTAAGTGCTGCTAACAAACTGCCTCCCTAATACGGACAAACTTTAAATTCCCTTATCGGAAAAAACATAAAAGAAAAATTTCACCTATAAAAATTTATATTTCTTAACCAGATAACACATCCCCAAAAAGGGTGGGTGCGATAGGGATCTTCATTTTTTCCATGAACACGAATTTGAAGTCAAAATTGGGGGTCAAACCGCAAATAATCGAAAAAAGGCGTAATTTCAGATATTAACGTTTTTATTTTTATTTTTTTAATTTAAAACTTTAATATTCTAAACATTATAAAAAATACACGAAACTTTATAAAAAAAATATGTATTTTACAAAACCCTTTTAAATTTTAAAATTTTTAAACCTTTTTGTCTAATGCAATATAAAAACCCAATTTTCAAATTTCTTAAAAAGGTAGAATTTAAAAAAAATTTTTTTTTTTAATTTCCGGAATTTTTTGCAAATTTCAGGTGATTTGGGATTAAAATAAATAAAATAAATCGTTTATATAGTCGTAGTCCAAACATTCCGTGGTAGCAGGTTTCTGCGGGTAAATGTACCGTGTTGGTCTTTTAAGGTTTTCTTGTTTTTTGCTGTTTTACCCCCAATTTTGACTTTAGATTTGTATTCAGTGAAAAAAAATACGCCAAAAAATCTTAGTCCCCCCAACAACCCTTTTTTTGGACCTTGTAATTTATGTGAATATAATGCATGTAATTTAATTCGTTCAATTTTAACCTTCCTTTAAGTTGGTTAATAAAAAAAGACCAAATTTAAATAATGTAAAAAAGGGCATTAATATAGAATTTATAATAAGCACAGAATTTAGTTATGGATAAAAAAGTCATATTTTGTTGTTAACATTGGGAACTTAAAATAACAAAAGATCTTTTAAAATATGACAAATATTACTTAGAAACAGTTGTTACAAAATTTTTTAATTTTCCTTTCCAAGTTTATTAATACACTTTTATTGTTAATGGACATGTATCTTTAATTAAAATGAAAAATTGTCCTAGAATATTAAAATATGAATAACTTTTTTATAAAGCAAATTACTAACATGCATTTCTAGCATATTAAAATTTAAACTCCTGCCTACAATATTTAAACCAAATTAAACTGTAATATTTCTTGACTAACTCATCACAATTTCAATTCATTTGACAAGTAATTAATCAAAATTTAATAAAATAAATGAAAGTATCTTTGCTTAAATTTATTATTCTCTTGTAAAGCCATAAATTTGTCAAAGTATCATATTTATGATTAATAAATTCCAAATCGCCTTTAAGCATTTCTGTAAATTATTTAAAATATAAATGATTTTTTAAATAAAGGTGTATTAAAAAAAAACGCTTTTTGTTGGGATTTTAAAATATTGTATTGTAAAAAAAGGTACTATAATTTATTAAATTTGACAGTTGTATTACGTTTAATTTTGTTAAATATTTCTAGTATTTCAAGGTACAGAGAAAGGTAATGAGCCTTTTTTATAATCTTATTTTAATAATATTTTGCAGCGTACTTACTTTTAGCCTACTACTTGTATATTACATAACTAGTGTCTTAATGGGCACAAAGCCCCATGGGTAGTGACCTTGGTGAAAATGGCTAAAATCAATATATGGTGTAGCTCGACACCAGTCATGTACAGGGTCTTTCCTCATAATTAAACAGCTTTCGCTGACTTTATTATACGAGAAAAAAAAAACTTTTAATACAAAACTTATAGGGTCTATCCTAAACCATAAGGGAAAAAATAGTTAACGCATATACAGAGTGAACCATAAACATTTGGTAAACCAAACTTACGATTTTTCAAATGTTATATTAATTTTTTTTAGCTGCTTCTGGAGGGCAAAGGTCTTGACGGTCTAAGGTGTAAATTGTAATATTATCTTCTTGCTGCAATAGCATTCTTATTATTTTTGTAAAATAAATAAACTATTTTACACGTTTCTTCTTCAGTAAAAACCATTTTATGGACATCAACTTGCAAGAAAACATTGTCATTATTTGACAACAGATTACTTGTTTGTTTGCATGTTTTGCTAGAGTCATGCTAATGCGATATATTTTAAAATAGGAAAAAAATTTGTTCTTGGGTTTAATACCAAATATATCAAAAACTACTAAAACACATATAGCTAAATAATATATATATATATATATATATATATATATATATATATATATATATATATATATATATATATATATATATATATATATATATATATATATATATATATATATATATATATAAAACATATATATATATATATATATATATATATATATATATATATATATATATATATATATATATATATATATATATATATATATATATATATATATATATATATATATATATAAAAGATATACAGGGTGTAAAGTATGTTTCATGATTTTAATGGGCGATAGGGGGCTCAAAAAAAACGAAGAACATGAGCCCAAAAGTTAATTGTTTCGAAATATCCCCTTTTTTCAATTTTAAAAAAAACATGGAAACACCGCGTCTGTTTCGTCGAAACGGCGGGTCTCCACTGACGTTGTTGTGAGTTTTTGCACTTTTCCCTTTTTTAAGGAATCATTCATTTACATACAAATAAAAAAAAATTATTTCCCCCACCTCATTTTAATATTAAATTTAAGTAAAAAACAATCAATAATTTTTTGGGTTTTTTATTTGTAATTAAAAAATAATTGTACTCACCAAAAAGAATAAACAATATCCTTTTTAAGAATACGATAATTATGCTTTAAACAACACTTTTTGTTTTGTTTAAAAGAAAAAGATTTCTCTCCACATTCCGTTTTCATCAGTCTTTAGTAGGTACACTTGCAATACGTTTTTTTGAATTTAAAACATACCGGCATATTTTCCCGATTCAAACAAACAAAAATATCTTGGCCGGACCGGGAAGCTTCTTTGTACGACTGACTTCGCACAAGGTATCGCTCTTTGCCAATTGTTTTTTAATTTTTAACTGGGAGAACAATTGAAAAAAATCACAATTTTTATTTGTAGACTAAAACATTTAAAATTAAGTTTATTTTTTATCAAATGAATCTATGATAAACGATTAAGACAAAGTTTCCAGTTTTACGGTTTAAAAGAAATAACTGCTTTCAAAGTATGACTTTAACATCGTTTAGAAAAAATCTGTAAGTTTTGACATATATGTCATATAAACTTTTCGACTTTTTAGCCCCCTTTCGGAATTAAAATAAAGGCATCAAAACTTTTTACACCTTATATATATATATATATATATATATATATATATATATATATATATATATATATATATATATATATATATATATATATATACATATATATATATATATATATATATATATATATATATTATATATATTATATTATATATATATATATATATAATATATATATATATATATAATATATATATATATATATATATATAAATATATATTAATATATATATATATTTAAAAGGGATTTTTTGCGCTATCAACCTAAAACATAATATACAGGATGTTCCATTTAAAAAATTGTTTGGTTCACCAGATGCTTGTGGTTTACCCTGTATTTGCGTCAACTATTTTTCCTGATGGTTTGGGATAAACCCCCCAAGTTTTGTATTGAAAGTTTTTTTCTATCTTGTATAATAAAGCCAGCAGAAGCTGTTTAATTATGAGGAAAGACCCTGTATAAAATTTACGAAAAATCTTAGATAACTTTGTTTTTTAGATTAATAATTTTAATACTTGCTCCAGGTTTACTTGGAAATATATTTAAAATTTAATGTAACTTATCTTACAGAATTACATGCATTGTTATTTTTTTTAATCGAGTTTTTTGTCATAAAATTAGGTAAAAACACCTAATCACAGAACAGAAACACTAAACAAATAAACGCATTTTTGAAAAATAATAATAAATAATATGTTATATGACATATTATTATAACCTCACCTTAAAGGAAAAGAAAAACAATAGTCGATATTCTGCAATTGATTTTTCAACATCAAAAATTTATATCAAACGATATCATCTATACAGTTATCGCTTGTATGTAGCTATTTTATAACCGATAAAGTGTTAAGTAAATTTTATATTTAAATTTAAAACAAGTTTAAATTTCAAGATAGTTTTACGATCTATCGACAACATATAAATATCGATATATTTAATGGGTTGCCTACTATTAAACGCTTTTGCTATTAAATAATATCTTAAAACTAATAAATTTTAAAATTCATTATAATTTAAATAAAAAAATATTTTTTTGGCACAAAGTTAAAGCCTGGCTTGAGAAATTTTCACATTAAAAATCAAGCTTAAATTCCAAACAAGACATAAGAATCTGAAAATTATAATTAAGGGTAGCATCGTCAGCAAAACTAGGAACCAAGCCGGATAAATCAGACTTTAATAGACCAAAATCATTACCTAATAGGTGTTAAAATACCATTTTTAACTTTTTAACATCTTTACTGTTAGTTTATTTAAATAAAAAAGTTTCGTTTTAGGCCAAAAATATTTAAGTGTAAAATTGTAAATAGTTTTGTTAAAAAAAAAATAATAATGTTATTTTTTACCACAATACGAAAAGGTATGATACTCACATCTTTAATTAAATAACAAAATATTATTTTTAATTATTTTGCAAATATAAAATATATTGTCATGGTGATTAAGGCAATTTTCTCAGCCCAACTTTTTTAAAAAGAGATTATATATAAAAAAATTTCTAGGACGATTAAATTTCATCCTATTTCTATCATCAGGTTGTCAACAAAATACAAAGTTGCTTTTTCAACTGTGTGTAAAAAAAAATAATTACACTAAAATATTGGACTTTCATTGTCTTTATTTGTTAATTGGTACACAACGTTTCGGCTAGTGATGTATATTCAATCAGTTTTAAGTGATAACTTATAGGTTAATAGGATCACACTTTGTGTAATAATGCCACAAGCAAAATACAAGTGTATACCTGATTCTTTTTATGACAACTCTAAACCTGGTAACAATAAAGCTTTTTATTAAATACGTATATAAATGTATAAACCGAAACCCGGTTAAATACATAATTTAACAGAATATTATGCTCAAGAAACTATTTGTTGCAAATTACCATAAAGCTTCAAACCTCTGAAACTAAATTAAACTCATTTTTCTTTACAGGTATCTTATTCTAGACAAAAAGACAAATAGCTAGATAAACTATAATAGAATGTTTAATCTAAAGTTAGCGAAGATCCAAAGATTAAGCGCTCCGAGTTTCTCAGGCAGCAAAACAAACAAATCGCCCAACAATAAGGAGTGTAATGCGAAAACCTTGTTCCAGGGATGTTTATGTTTGCACCAAGATCTCGGAAAAAGCAGTGGCGTGGATATTTTAAGAGAAATTGGGATTTTTAAAATAAGACAATATAATGTGCCTACTTAGAAAAATTTTCCGCAAAATGTGTGTTACACAAAATAAAAAATTCCTTTTCTTTTTTTAACAGCCTTTAAGTAACTTAAGTGTTTTACTTACGTTCTTTGTTAGCTTATTGCATTTTATAACGTAAATCAGATTTTATTCATAACAATGTAAAAAAGGTCAAAGTATCAGTTTCTTTAAGATATTGTCTTAGGTAAAAGATTAAGATATAAAACATGGACAGGCTTAATTTTTATTCAATCTAATAAAAAAATTTAGAAACAGTCAAAAACCAAGGCAAAAATAGAAACTATATAAATGATGTAAATATTATAACTTTTAAATTTTTTAATACCAAAAATCCTTAAAATATCACACAATTTAATATATTTGAATATTTGCCCTTTTCTTGCTTTAGCATTATTTATTTTACTATTTTCATAGTTTTCGAGGCCAAATCATTGAAAGTCCAGTAACTGAAGACCTGAAAGTACCCAAAGCTGTAAATAAACCTGTACAGGGTGAGTCAATGATAGAGTAAAGTTCATTATTTCATTGGTTTCAAAAGTTATGAGAAAATAGTAAATACAAAAGATGTTAAGATTCTTAGGATGCATAATTTAAAATTATTTTAAAGTATACAGGGTGGCTCAAAAAAAGCGTGACGAATAAAACATACTTTTTTTAAATGAAACACCCTTTTTTTAAATTCTGTTTTGAGTTCCTTTTAAAATTCTTCAACTTTTTATTAATAATAAATGCATACCTAAACCTAATATTTTTTCCCAATATTTCAATTTTTTAAAAAGAAAATAATTTTCACACTTGCAAAAAAATTACGATAGCGCCATTATTTTTGAAGGTAGATCACTCATATTTGATATTAGCGTTATTTGAAGATGACGTAAAAGATATGTGCAACGGAATTTTAATTAGATGCTACAGGGTGTTCAAAATAAACGAATATATTTGGATCATTTTAAATTGAAAAATCTCGATTTTTTTAAATGGCGCACCATATATATTATTATTTTTCTAAAAGATCTTACAAAACCCACAACTTTTATTAAGTATGTCATATACCTATTTTTAATACTTTGCGATTTATTTTAACTTTTCCAATATTTACCCTTCTTTCTGTCTAAGTATTGCTATAACATTAGTTGGCCATGACAAAATGACATTGTCAAATTTTAACCTGACATCTGAGTTAATAAATTCATAAAATTTATTGTGGTGTCAGTAAATTTAAAAAATAAGTATGGATTTTCCTAAAGCTGAATTAATTGATATGATTTATATACTGGGTGAGGCGCAAAGAAATTCTTTGTTGGCAGTAAGACTTTACAAGGCGAAGTACCCTAATAGACGTGTACCGACTAGGCAATCTCTTCAGTGTTTAATGGAACGGTTTAATGCTAGTGGTAGTATTAAATATGAAAAACGGAAAGTGGTAAACCGGAATGCTACCAATGAGGAAAAAGAATTGGAAATTTTTCTTCAAGTTCAAGATAATCCCCAGGTCAGTAGCCGTCAAGTAGCTAGCTTATGTGATACATCCCAATCTACCGTTAACCGCACCACTAGAAAACACAAATATCATCCCTTCCACATGGAACTACACCAAGAACTTCTAGACCGCGATTTTTAACAAAGGGTAAACTTCTGCACCGTTATAAATGAAGCAATAGAGGCCGATCCCAAAATTTTTTTTCTAAAATAATGTTTTCCGATGAAGCTACTTTTTCGCAGTAATGGTGCAGTTAATCGTCATAACATGCACTATTATTCAACAGTTAATCCAGTCTGGGTACGGGAAGTGCAAAACCAAAACCATTGGTCACTTAATGTGTGGTGTGGAATAAAACACTTTAATGTTATTGGATCATATTTTTTTCGCGAAACAGTTAACGGGCCTAGATATTTAAACTTTTTGCACAAACATTTACCTCAACTTCTTCAAGAATTTGATAACATTGAGATCCAACAAATGTGGTTTTAGCAACATGAAGCTCTTCCGCATTACCATCGAGAAGTTCGAGAATTTTTAAATAATCATTACCCACAGAAATGGATCGGTAGAGGTGGATTCATTGGATGGCCCCCTCGATCATGTGACTTAACACCACTAGATTTCTTTTTGTGGGGATATGTTAAAGATCGTGTTTATGTGAATCCCCCTACAACACCAGAAGATATGGAAAATAGGATTCGGGACGCGTGCAGGAGAATAACACCGTTTATGCTAAGGAACGTCCAAGAAAATATACGAAAAGACTAAACATGTGTATCCAAGTAGAAGGAGCATATTTTTGAACATTTATTGCGCCATAATAATAATTAAAAATAAGTTAATTTGTAGTAATAGGTATTTATTATTATTTACTTTTTCTGTGAATTTAAAATTTAAAAATGGCCAACTAATGTTATAGCAATAGTCTTAGAAAGAAGGGTAAATATTGGAAAAGTTAAAATAAATCGCAAAGTATTAAAAATAGGTATATGACATACTTAATAAAAGTTGTGGGTTTTTGTAAGATCTTTCAGAAAAAATAATAATATATATGGTGCGCCATTTAAAAAATCGAGTTTTTTCAATTTAAAATGATCAAATATATTCGTTTATTTTGAACACCCTGAAAGCATCTAATTAAAATTCCGTTGCATATATCTTTACGCCATCTTCGAATAACGCTAATATCAAATATGAGTGATCTACCTTCAAAAATAATGGCGCTATGGTAATTTTTTTGCAAGTGTGAAAATTATTTTCTTTTTAGAAAAATTGAAATATTGGAAAAACTATTAGGTTTGGGTATGCTATTATTAATAAAAAATTGAAGAATTTTAAAGAATTCAAAACAAAATTTAAAAATAGGTGTTTCTTTTAAAAAATATGTTTTATTCGTCACGCTTTTTTGGCCACCCTGTATACTTTAAAATAATTTTAAATTGTGCATCTTAAGAATCTTTACATCTTTTGTATTTACTATTTTCTCATAACTTTTGAAACCAATGAAATAATGAACTTTACTCTATCGTTGACTCACCCTGTACATTTTTTATTTGTGGAGCAATTCTTAGGTTTTAGCGGATGGTTTCGAGAGAGAAAAAGTTTATCACGATTCCGACATGGGAACCCGCTAAAAATGGCCCCTCAAAGTCCTAAAAATGAGTTTCCCG
This sequence comes from Listronotus oregonensis, assembly GCA_019359885.1. NCBI lineage: Eukaryota > Metazoa > Arthropoda > Insecta > Coleoptera > Curculionidae > Listronotus > Listronotus oregonensis. Next base: position 20,482 of record JAHBCN010002173.1, read on the forward strand.
CGAATATCTGCAAAATATGCGAATTGGAGAATTTTTGTTTAGACAAAAAATGAAGATCACCTCGAAATCTACAAAAATGTTTTTGCCATTTTTTGTCGCAACACCACAAAGACGGCCGTCGAAAAATCCATAACATTCTACACTAGATAGTTAGCCAAAAACGGCTAAAAAATGCAGATGGGCAAAATAATTTGTATCAAAACGCCAAAAAGATGGTAAAGAAAATTTTCTGGGATCATTAAACACTTGCCAAGGTCTCATTATAAAAAAAAAGTTAATAATAAACGTCCGGCATTCTAGCGGTAGAGCGGCAGCTAAAATAAGGGGACTTTTGGGTCCTGTTACCTCGAAAACTATTGATCTTTTAAAAAAAAATTATGGGAACCATTGTTGTAGATTACAAGGCGACCTTAACTTTTTGTAAAAACAAATATTTTCCAATTCGCATATTTTGGCAGATATTGTCATGAAACCCATTTTTCGGGGCATGGGGGGTCATTTTTAGCCTTTTCCTACCTGTTATGTTGATAAACTTTTTTTCGCTCGAAAGCATTCCCGAAGACCTAAGAATTACGGTACAAGGGAAAACTGTACAGATTTATTTACAGCTTTGTCCCCTTATTTACTGGACAATTATAAAAATAGGTAATTTTGATTGCAATAAAAGAAGTGGAATTATAAAAATATTACAGAATATAAGTGCCTTTACACCTCTTAACCCGTTCTCTGAAAGTGATAAATGTGTTTTTTCTTAGTGATTTGCAAAGAAATGGCAAAAAGCATCGATTTCCATATAGTGTTCTCAAAACACAAAAACCTATTTATGATATACAGTACAATTACAGAAGAATTGTAGCATTCATTTAATGAACTATTTTTCAAGTTCCTTGACAAACTCCAGGGTATTGCTCTTGTCATATATTTTATATATCTATTTAAACAAAATTTGCATTTTTTCTCAGTTTTCTTTTTTTATTAAAGCATATTTATTATGGTGGTTGATTATGGTGGTACTGCAAGGTCAACTACTGGCATCAACTTTACTTTTTGTATTATTACTTTACAAATAATTATTCGCATGCATATTTCTACTGAGCCTACTATCCTTTACACGTAAAGCAGTGTCACCTTCGATCTCCTATTTATATTTGATCAGAAAATTAAAAACCTTGTTTAGTTTTATGCTTCTAACACAGTCATATTTAATGTTACAAATTATTTTCAATTTCCATTATTTGCTACTTAGGACTAACCAAATCATGCAAGAAAACGAGTTATTTTTACCTTTAAGAATTTTTAATGACAATAAAACCCATAAACATATAGTATCCACGGAAACAGCTACTTTGTGAGTTTTTTATTTAATCCAGAACAAATTTCTCTTCTTTTAAAATGTACACTTTGTACGTTTTCCAGATATCAGAACCTTCTTGGAGTCTTCTGGAGTTACTAATTAATTAAATTAAAAAAAAAACATTTTTTTTACCTCCTTACTAAAAGCTTTTTTTGGGCCACTAACGAGCTATGGGGATACCCTTCTAATAACTGTTCATAAATCAACAAGAAGTACCCTTATATGCATGCCTTTAAACATTTACTACAAGCCGAAAATTTTCACCTTGTCCATTCGTTTATTTCTAAGGTGTCTTAATTGTGAATTCTGCTGCCTACAGGATGTTTTTATTCTTCTTTAAACATCCAAATCAAAAATACTGTATAAGTAAACTTCTTCTTACTTTCCCTAAGTTACCCACAATACTTTAGTACTTAGACTTTAAGCTTTTGAGCTGACTTTTCTCAAAAAAAACCTGTAAGGTTTTTTCGGTAATTTACTAAAACTAAACGACCATAATGTGGGCAAAACATACAAAAGAACTAAACAACTAAAAACTTGTAACCCCAGTTAGGCTTTATAGAAGCCTTTATGTGCTGTTAAAAAGATTATAAATGTTAAACAAATGATCACGAAGCCTGTATGTGACAAATTCAATAAATAGGCATTTTAATAATTACACAAACAATTAAAAATGTTTTTTTTATGTGCTCATGTTAGTCTATAAAAAAATAAGACCAATTTTTTTGATAATCTTAATAAAATATGTACGCCAATGATAAGAAAATATTACACCTATACGAACTTTTTGCTTATCAGAGCAGTTAAATCTGAATGCAGGATCTCTAAAACCGGCAGATTGCTTGCCGATTATTAATATTAATAGCCGGGCTCGCAATTAAAAACTAATAATTCATCCAAACTTTGGATAATATTGTTTTCCAGAAGCGTTTTTGCCCCGGACCTTTTCGGAAGAGCGCTTGGGCCAGTTTAATTGAAAATCGGGTTAAGGACCTCTTTATGCCTTTTCAAAAGAATGCTTTGGAGATATTATTTAATTTTTGTATTTGACTTTTTTCGATTAAATTTTGGTTTGTTTTAATTCTTTTAATTCTTCGTATGTTTTTGTTTATAAATATTAAAATTTTTTGTTATACTTTTTTTACAATTGATCTTTATTTATTAGAAATGTGTTTTTGCCACTTTAAATATTTTATGTCAAGATTATACATAATTAAAATACTAACTTTAAATTTATGACGTAGAGACAAAAACATATTTATGTATCAATTTCAAATTTAAATCATATTAATTTTTAGTATCCTTTAAAATCCATATAGTGTTTGTTTTTTTCATATTTTAAAAATAGTTTATAGATATTAACAACTTCATATTTTTATAAAGTTTTTTAAGTTATTTTTAGGGCCAAAATTGCCTCATCTGGAAAGAAAACCAAATATTTTCGGAGGTAATATTAGGAGTGCTTAAAAATTACCGATAATTTTCATGAAAGCTTGTTATTTATAATTTTACGAGTTTGAAAAACGAGTGAAATTTGTATAACAAGCTTGAATGAAAATTATCTGGTTAATTTTTATGCACGAGCGGTGTTTAGGGAAAATATTTCTAGAATGGAGAAATATGGTAGTATTATACTATTATACTATTAAAATTTTTTAATTTCATGCAACATAATTAAAACTATAATTGAAATCGTTTTTTTATTATTTATCTTATTTCTTCATCGTGTACATGACCAAATCGACTTATTTTGACTGATTTTGACGTTTCTTATTGACAATACAAACAAACAGGTTAGATTGTTTTGTGTTTGTAAGTAAGTGGAAATACCACGTTGTCTAGGCAACGTGAAATTTCCTAAATTTTGAAAATGATCTGGAAATATTAAATAATAAATCCAAATATACCTTTACTGTATTGTTACTTCAACATATCATTCCATAGCAATATTTTGTAATTCATAAATCACTTTAATTGTTAAATCTTTACTAAAAAAATATACAGGGTGTCCCAGAATATGTGGGCAATCTTTTGGAATCCAATACAATAACCCAAAAATATTATGACAAATACCCATAAACTTTTTTTCTACGAGCCTTTCCTACGGAGATACAGGTACATAATGGATGACCCTGGAAATCGTTTTTTTTTCAATAACTTTTAAATAATGTGCGTAATTTCATATTTTTTAATATAATGGTTACTAGATAAGTATTTTAAAATAAACCCAATAAATCCTATTTGGTTTATCTTGTTTGCCAGGACATAGCTCTGACACATAATAGCAATTTTGACACCTGATGATAAATGCTCAAAATATTTTGAAACTTTAACTTAAACTAAAAAGGTATTCTTGATTACATCAATAATAACTTTTAAAATAAAATATATTTCGTATTTATTTTTGTCCATTTTAAAAATTATATTCTAACAAATATAGAAAAAATTTATATTAATATGTAAAGTAGATTTTTAATGAAATTTTTTATTTCAAAAGCATTCTAGGGACCCACTTTGCCAAAATAGGGTAAACTTAGAAACTGATAAGTCTTTTGAAATAAAAAATACCTAAAAATCATTCTTGATACATATACATTTTATACCAAATTTCACTAAAATATCTAAAGTAGTATTACAGTATAATAAATTATTTAAATTACCACCCTGTTCTCAAAAGTTAAGACGTTAGTACATGTCATATAAGTTTTCTTCTTAAAATGGACCTAAAAATTGATTTTCCAAATATTGAGGTACAATTAGAAAACACCCTGTATAATGTAAAAAAAATTACCAATCATGAAATGTTATTATTACTCTTAAACAGTTAATTTTATCGATGCAAATTAAAAAAACCTTTTTTCTTAGTTTAAGGTTAAAGCTATCCAAAATATTATTGTTGAGCCTTTATCATACAGGGTGTTAAAAAAATTGCTATTATTGTGTCGGAGCTAGTCCGTACCTGAGAAACTAAATAGGCCAAATATGATTTTTTAGGTTTATTTTAATTATCCGGTAACCATCATATTAAAAAATATATTAAATTACGCCTAGTATTTTAAAAGTTATTTAAACAAAAACGATTTCCAGGGACGTCCTCAAGCAAATATGATTTATTGGGTTATTTTAAAACTATCTGTAACCATTATATTAAATAATAAATTACCATATTTTAAGTTTTTAACAAACGATATCAGACGTCCGTATGAGGAGGTCATAGGAAAAAAGTTTATGGAAACTTGTCATAATATTTTTAGGTTTTTACTAGATTTCAAGAGATTGCCCACATATTCTGGGACACCCTGTATACTGATGAATATATCCTAAAAAACCAAAATCCGTACAAAAGTTAACTTTTCTCTGTTTTTTGTATGAAAAAACTGTAAAACGTAGCAATTTTTTTCCTTTAAAGTAAAAAAAAATAATTTAATTTTAATTAAATCGGGATACTGTCAATAAGACTTGTAAAAATAAAAAATTAAATAAAACGTTTTTTATTCAAGTTACTATTGTTGCATGTTTCGCAGAGAAAAACCGGAAAAACCATTAAACACTGAAAACTTTTTAAAAAATTTATAACTTGTACCCTTTAAAGTTGGAAAGCTTATCTTCGGGAAATGCTGTTTGAACGAGCTAGAGGGGAAAGCTGTCCGATATGTTTTTTTTAAATCGCAGTTTAAATATTATAACAGCTGTATTTTGGACTGGTGGTTTGCGGTTAAATGTCAGTTACCAAAACTATGTTGCCAACCATGATTAGCACCACCTGACGCGCAGTCATTTCTTCACCACATTTAGAGGTCCATTTTATTTTGATACGTTCGTGCCTAAAACCAACATTCGACCATATTACCAAATCAAATTCCGGTTAACCTACGTAGAGAAAGCATCCTTTACCGCGTCGGAAAGGTATACCACAGCATAAATTTTAACATGTTACACACTGACCACGTTGGCAAAATCTGAGATTTAGGCTTTTAGGGCTGTTTATCCAAGAGACCCAATTATCTAAGTTTATAATAGCCTTAAATTCGGGTGCTATCAGGAAAATCCTGTCCATTTTAGTTTACTCTGTTAAGAGCTTGTTGGGATTTGTGCGGTTTATCTAAACTAATGCAGTTGGTTAAAATTTAAAATGTGTGTTTTCTAACACACGTATTAGAATTTTAATGATACGGGCAGTCAGTCATATGTAAAAATTGTGTATTTTACAATTATTAGAGACATATACAAAAAAATAGCACTCCATCACCTTAACAGCTTACACTTTAAATTAAAGTTTATATCGGCAAAAGAACTGGATAATACAGTAATTTTTTTTAACATCTCGATTTTCAAACACACGATAAATTTTCGTTTGATATCCACAAATAACCTACATTTATCGTCACTACAATATTATACTACTCTAGAAATTCTAACGCACATAAACTTGCAGCATACACATCTATATATAACAAAGCATTTTCACTTTCTTTGAAAAATAATAGGCTTTAAAAGCAGCAAACGCCATTAGAATATTTGCAAATAATAATGGATTAAGCACATTAAGGATATTGAGGACTGCTGGAAACACCACAATAATCCAGCATTGTTTTTCATTTGATTGCAATGAAACGTGATTTTCCATAAAAGTTCCTGCCTGCTTTTGACTGGAATGGAATACGCCAAGGTTTCTAGGTGACCCAAGAAATAAAAATCCAACAGCGTTAGGAAGGGAGATCAAGGAGGCCAGACAATAGGTCCTCCTCTACCTATCCAAAAGAAATGAGGCAGGCGGTGCTCCATGGTGCATATAGAACATGTTTCGGCGGATTTCAAGTAGTTAGTGCTCTACTAAATCGTAAAGATAGTTTAGAAAGAACTCCAGCTAAGTGGTTCTTTAGTCATGCTAGCACTACGAATGGTCCAATCAAAAAATTGCCAGTGATTCCTGCCCAGACATATATTAAATAAAACTGATGGTCATGATGTAACACAATAGTTGCATCAGTAGATTCATTAGCCCATACATGTGAGTTGTATAAATTCACGATACCAGATTTGGTAAACTCTGCTTTACTTGTAGGGAGAATAGTGCTAATAAAGTTTACATTATTTCGTGGCTGATTCAATAGCCAGTTTGCAAATTACGTGCTACGGGGAAAATCCTTAATAATCAGTTCCTGCATTTTTTCAAATGCTAAGAATATAATAGTTGTTTTTGAAAAACATCATGTACTATTGTTTTTGACGTATTGAACTATGCTAATAATTTTCGAGTGCTCGTTAAAAGAGTGGCTTCTACAGCATTTAAAACATTTTTCTCTAATTGCGGCGTACGTATTGTTTTTTTCCCGAACAACATCATTACTTTAGTAATATTACCTTATTAGATGAAATTGCCCACTACTTTGCCCTAGAATGTTTTTTGATCTGGAAGTTTACGATTAGGATATCTCTTGTAATTTAATCTTCTGACTTCCAGACCCTTGCAAGTTGCAAAACCATACATCAGATGCATATCTGCATACTCAGTAAACATGTATTTTATATTACGAATTATTTTACAATTAATTTTACCACAAAGTTCATAAATTAGTAAATTATTATCGAAGTAAGGAATCAATGTGTCAGCGATGTGAAAGTTAACAAGTTCTAAAATGCAGGTTTTTGATTTCTTTCGTACAATTTTACTTTTTTTGGCATTTCGTCTTTTTCTATACTGTTTCTACTAAATGTGTAATGCAGTTTTAATAATACATCTCACTTTTTTTCTTTTAAATAACACATTTCTACTAAAAATGTGTAATGACATTTTCTTTTTACAAAAAAAAAATAAAAAATCGACCAAATTAAATCAACCAAGAAGATATTTGTTTTAAAAATAATAAAGTTACCAGCCTTTACACTATAGCATGATCTATATTGTTGAAATCAGAATAAGGAGTACTATTTATCTACGTAAAAACTCAATATGCCGCCCTTAACAAAAAATAAAGTTGATGATGGTAGCCGAGTGACAAAACGTCGGATGTTAAATTTAAAATCAGTGTCAATAACACGGTAAAAGTGGCAACGTGAATATGCCATTTATTTTAAAATCCGTCATAAAATGAGGCCAGAAAAAATAAAAAACGATTTTTCGAAAATTCGGGTTTTCTCGGATACCTTTGGAAATTCTCTAAATTTTAAAACTTCTAATCAGCATATTGTTAGTTACATAAAAGTGCAAGTTTGTCCCAATTTAACCAGTTTCGTATCTTTTAAAATCCTAATGGCTGAATTTAATTTAACTGTATAGTTAAATTGCATTTTTTGCTGGTTACGTTTCTACATCTACTGTGTCTACTAGTAATAAATAAAAAGTTAAATCAAACACAAAAATACTTCAACATAATTTCATTATGCCCCTTTAAAAATAGAATAAATAAAATATATTTTAGTTATTTAAAAAAATTTGTTTAGGTTAATTCAGTGTCGGTAAACGACGACTGTCTACAAGTAATATTACATTAAACATAAGTCAGGCTTACATATGTTAGAAAATAGCTCTCTGTTGGTAAATTTTATACCTTAGTATAAATTCTAACCCGTTATACAATGAACACTTTGGCAAAATCTAGGATATAGGCTTTTATGACTGTTTATCTAGGACAACCGATTATTCAGGTTTCTAATAGCCTCTAGTTCTGGTGCTATCAGCCCATTCCTGTCTATTTTAGTTTAATATTGAAAGAGTAAAGAGTTCAATGAAAAATCATTCAAATATATAAAGCATTAAAAAAAAACTAACTGTAAAGTATTTAATTAAACAGTTGCACAGTTACAATTAATAAACAACAATTACAAATTAAATAAATAAAATTATAAAAATATTTACATAATTTTTAAATGTCTTTTAATAATTAATTTTTTTTATTTAACCTGGTAAATAAAAATCTACTTCTTTTTACAAATATAAAGTAGGGTATATTTTTTTCATTACTGAAAATTGTTTTGCGTTGTTTTCTACTATTTTAGTAGAAAACAACTCACAACTAGCAAAATTCTAACGATAGATGTATTTTATTCTTATTATTAAAATGTTATTCTTCATCTTTGTCGGCAACATTTCGTTTCTGGGTTATCTCTTAACAATATTCACCAATAATCAACAAGCAAATTAACACACCATTGGCCTTATTATCGTTTTTCTATGGCCAAATCTAGGTAAAACCGTTTTACATGTTCCTCATATACAGCCCTTAAATTTACGGATAAAAAATCAAAATAAGAGTCTAAAAAGTAAATTTTGAGAGACATGGTACCGTCTATTTTTTTATAAGTATTAAGTAGTTTACCCACATAATCTTTGTAATTCCAAGAAAATTTGTAACAACTGATTTAAAGATACTCCAAGCTCATAATTAAGTTTTTTTATTAGCATATTATTAAATATGTCATCTTTTATTATTTTCTTTATTTGTAAACCCACAATTTTTTTAAATGTATCTTTTTAAATTTGAATTAGTATTACAATTCATAAGAAAACCTTTAAAATTTTTATGCAACAAATCCTGCGTTTATGTTTATCAGTGTATAGTCCGGTCAAATTAGACCAAAAATTAAAAGTGAAGGTACATAAATTTACATCAAGCTAAAAATAAGTAAAATTGTTAAAAACATATTAAAAAAAAACACTTCAAAATTTCCCATCGTTCCGGTACGTGGAGAAAAATTGACTCGAGGTCAAGGGTCAAAAAATTGGTTTTTTGCTATTTTCTTTAAAACGATAAGTTTTATCGTAAAATTGCCTTTAACAAAATTTGTAGATTATAAAATTGTCTATAATTTTTTTCCCAAAAGCCACCGTTCCTGAGATATAACGATTCAAACAGTTTCTTAAGCGTCATTGTATGCACACGTTTCCACGCACCTCTGAGGAAGTGTACTTAGCGCGTTTTTTTAACGTGGCTTTCCCAGTAGGCCTATTTCACAGGTCTGTTGTGATTTTGTTTAATTGAAAACTATTGCATAATACCAGATATTCAGAAGTGTCGGAATTGATAAAGGCGATAGAAATTAAAAAACAGTAGAAAATTTTTCGTCCGATTCATAATCTTCGATTACTTCTTCTTGTTGTTCTTCTTCCTAATCTTCTTCTTCTTCTTCTTCTTTTTTGATTTCCTTCTTCTTCTTCATCCTGGGTGTAAGCGAATTGCGTCAATAAGAATGTATCGCATGTCTGTTCGTCAGTATCAAACGAATCCTCTGCTGTTGGTGATTCAACATTAGAACACAACCGGCCTTGACAAATCGTGCATCCAAGAGAAAAAACCAGTCCAAATTTTTTTAAACTACATTTAGCACTGCATCCTTTTTTACAGTTGCCAAAAATTGTGTTCCGGCGCAGGTGCGAGGCAAGTCTGAATTGGTTAAAATGTATTATCGACCAACTTCCAACCCAATCTTTTGGGTCTAGCTGATAACCAAGCCACACTTAAACTTGGTAATATACCCCAAAAGGATGTTGATAAGCAGCAACTGACATTGGAGGAAGACAAGCTAATTGCACTTGTTTTTTATTTCAAGTGTTTTTAACAAAACATGCATATCGATACTTATCTAAGCAGGTATTTTTTTGGAGACCCGTACATACAAAGAAGAAGCGAATTTCGTTGGTGATAGCTTCTTGTGGGTAAAATAACTTTTTTTAAAAAACTTCAGCACATTGAACTTAATCTGGTTTTTAAAACATTTTAAGGACTGTTGTTTTACCCCACCTGTAAAATGCAGATGTCGTAACACAACCAGTTATGGCGTGTAAAAATAGTACCCGATTTTGACACTTTGCAAAATTTATATATTATATTTTAAATGTAAGTTACAATCACCAATAGCAAAATATTTCACTTATATTACAGCTACAGATATATATATATATATGCATACAATGACGCTTACAACTTTTTGAATTGTTATATCTCAAGAACAGTGGCTTTTGGGAAAAAATTATTGAAATTTTTTTATATAGTATAGATAATTTTATGATTTACAATTTTTGTTGGGGGTAATATTTTTGATCTTTGACCTCGGGTCAAATTTTTTTCCACGTACCGGAACGATGGGGAATTTTAAAATTTTATTTTTAATTATGTTTTAAACAATTTTACTCACTTTCAGCTTGATGTAAATTTATGTACCTTTGAATGTCTAGATTGACCAAAGTAGTAATTAACGCATCATTGTACCTTTAGTTTTAATGTCGTTTAAAGATAATTTTTCGTAACCTGTTAAAATCTTATCGAATTCGGATTAACGTATGTAAAGAAACCGTACTTTACTACGTCATAGATAATAGGTGTACCTTACTATAATCCTAACAAGTTACCGATAGACCACTTTGGCAAAATTTGAATTACAATATTTTATGGCTGTTTATTTAGGATAGCCAATTATCCAAGTTTATAATAGCTTTTAATTCTGGTCCTATCAGCAAATTCCTCTCCATTTTAGTTCAATATGTTAAAAGCCCGATAGTATTTATAAGTTTAATCTTATCTGTACATATACAGTGGTTTGAAAGTGCAAAAAATGTATTTAATTAAGTTAGGGTGCTCTTTTGCACGAGAAGAATGCGATAGTAATGAAAAAAACCGAAATAAATCAATTATTTTATTAAAAAACTTAAGTAGCCACATTATGTAAAATTAAGGATTAAAACATTTATTCTTATAATTATAGTACCCAGAAATCGCTAAGGATCATAAGTTTTTTTTCTTCTTAAGTTTCCTTAGTCTAGTATTTTAATTTTAATTATTCTTCTGGGTACTAAGATTTTTACCTTTATTCATACTCTTATGAAAGCCCGCATGTAACATATTTTGACCTTATATATATTTGTTTTTAATTAAAATAAAAATAATTAATTTAATTTTTTAACAATAATTGTAGAGTAGTTTAATTACAGTGTTGGCTAAAGTCTCGACTACCCCTAATAATTAGGTTATCCCTAATTTTTTTGAAAAAATGCTGCAATATGTTAATTTATTTTATTTTCTTGCACGCATTTTGACGTAATTAATTAATTTATTTATTGACAGCTGTCAAAGTTATGGTATCTTTAGCATTTTTTTTAAGTAACATACGGCTTGTGATACATCATTTGAAAGCTCTTTTCTTCTGGAGTATGCTTCTAAATGTTGACGTGATTCTGTCAAGTCATCTCAAAATGGTGTCCATTTAAAGGTGAAAAAATTATCCTTAATTAACTGAAAGTAATTAAGGAGTAATTATTTTCTGTGATATTGTTTTTTCTGAGAAAAGCAAACTTGTAAAACCAAAAAAAAAAAGACAAGGAAGACTGGCACATTATGTTGAACTTCCTGACGAGTACTTTACAACCCTAGAATATAGAGTCAATTCCTTTACCTACTACAAAATGTCGGTACATTCAATAATTACCTAAGTACATTAACATTTAATTTGATAATTTAAATAAGTACGGTGAGTTTAGATAAGAAGTTGCTGGAAATGGTTGCCTTAAACTTCTTGACACAAGAACAGTCGGTCTGAAATTTCACGCCAAACATTTTCAAACACAGTAACATCGATATTTCTACAAATATTTGTTATTCTCTGTCGTATATCCAATATTAAAGCAAGCTCAGTTACGTACACCTTTTGCTTCAAATATCCCCATAGAAAAAAGTCCGGAGGTGTCAAATCTGGCGAGCGAGCTGGCCATTTTAAAAACAGTTCATACAGTATCTACCACTAAAACCGAATACTAAATGAAAATATTTTAACTATACAGTAATGTTTCATTTCGTACTAAAATTTTTGTCACCGTCAAAAAAAAATTTTTAAAAATCACCAACGTTATCGCAACTATCTCGGTTGCTGTAGATACGACAGAAATTAACAATTATTTGTAGAGAAATGCATGTTAGTGTGTTGATATTGAAGTACGAAACTGAACCTGTTTCATATTGAATATAAGACAGAAATAACAAATATTAATTTGTAGAAACATCGAGGTTACTGTGTTTCAAAATGTCGGTGTAAAATTTCGGACCGACTGTTGTTATGTCAAGGAGTTCGAAGCAACCATTTTCAGCAGTTTTTTAGCTGAGCTCAACGTAATTATTTAAGTTATCAATTTGAATCTTAATATATTCAGGTAATTATTAAATATACTACCATTTTGTAGTAGATAAAGGAGTTGACTTTATATTCTAGTGTTGTTAAGTGCTCGTCAGGAGCTTCAAAATGATGCGCCACAAGATCAAACTTTTCATTTAATTATTTTTCCAAGATGGCGCCCAGCAGTTAGACGAACATACTTCCACTAACACAAAGTGCTGGGTTAGTAACTTTTTCAGAATAATCTCTGTCCTATTTTATTGATTATTAAACAAAAATTGCATTTTTGTACTTGTCAGACTCCATTTTCTTCCGGATTGTCAATATATTAAAGATATAAAAATCCCAATTCTCAAATTTACTTTACTAAGAGCCTCTTGTCATTTGAAGAAAGAAAATAAATCCCCTCAATAATATAACATATATCTCCAAAATTAACCATAACTTAGACTCTTTTTAAGGTTTACTCTTATATCTTAAATTATCTTAAAAATGACACTAAATGACGTCTCTTTTTGGTATTTGATCGTAAATTATAATATGGAGGGCACAGCTTTAAAACGGGCGCTTAGATGTTTTAAAAAATGTTATACATAAGTAATGATCTTAAATAATCTAAGATGATTTTACTGAGCTTTACAACTTGGGTATCATTTAACCATATTTTGTCAACGTTACCGTGCTTCCTTACCACTGTGGCCTAATAGGACTTATCTGTTGCGAGCTTATGCAGTGAGAAAGGGTGGGGTTCGGAACTATTTTAATAATGTCAAACGAATGGGCCCGGGTTTAACTTTACCTGCATACTTTGTTGATTTATTGGAAAATAAAAGATAACAAGTTGTCCACGAAATATCCAAGGCTAACCAATATTTTGATATTAATTAAAACAATGAAATGGTTAGAATATACATATCTTTTCAATGATAGTAAAATGTTTCCAATGTCACCCCAAAATTTTCTGTAGATCTTGTTCTAAAAAAACATACCTTGTTTTGGTGTAAACCATTATTCAAAATTTTAACTTTAGCTTAAATGCAGACACGTCACCAGTCTAATAAATTCGACAATGTCAATTCTATTTAATACCATTTGTAAAAAAATACCTTTTCACAAACCATTATGCAAGTTTAATTTTAATAATACCTTTTTTATTTTTAGCAAATAAAAAAAATAAATAAATCAACTAGTAGTTCATTGCCTAAATTGAACGTATTTTCCCAGCGTGTCTATATTTATACAAAGCCTTTTGAAATTTGTACATGTTTTATTTTTGTAGTAAATTCATTCCGGTAGCTGAACTTGTATAGGTAATATGCTAATAAACAGAAATACCAAACGTAATAGTTTAAAGTTTAAACTGCGTGTTAATTTTTTTACATTTACATCTAATTATTTGTAACTTTTATTAAAATCCAGCCGCTCGAAACTATGGTTTATTTTAAATTCTTTTAAACATAACCAATAATTTGTACTAATATACTTATTATACATAAATAAAAGACCTTATTATTACTGGAGAGGATTCATTTATTAGGGTACCCGACGCGTTTTACTTAAACAACAGTCAGTTTTAAATCTAAAAAATAAAAATGTTTAAAACTTATGAATCAGTAGAAAAATAAAACTAAACTTACATGACTTTGGCACATGGTAAACTGCGTCAAAATACCAAAAATATGCATCTTACAAAAGTTCACAATACTAATTAAAGACTAACAATAACCAAAACAGTATATTATAATAATTACAGTTCTTAATAAGTCAATTTTTACATTTCCGTAAAATGAACAAATAAAAATTTTTATAAAAATGCAGTAATGTGGTTTAATACTTTATACAGATTTGTGGTTTAATATTTTATATACTTATGTATATTTTTTATATTAAAATTCTTTTCTAGGAATTCTATAAGATAAAAGGTTACTTAAACAACCTAACTACATGTGCTGCCTGTAGATTTACGGCTGAGTGATGATCGCGTTATTAAAGTTAGCAATGTACTTAACAATGTGTTAAATTTAACAAAGACGTAAAAATAAAAACTCTTGGCAACAGGGTTTTATTTAATTCCCTTGCTCAGAATATGAAAAAATTTGGTTTCACACTCTAACATTATTTTTATATATTTACTTAAAAAACAGTACAATAGATAGCTTAAAAATACTGCAGAACTTCTTTAAATTTGGTTTTTTAACAGGTTCTTAAAAATAACTCATGCTTATTATACAGGGTGATTCCTAAGTTAACGCTTATTTTTAACTGTATATAGAACTCATTAAAATAAAAACATTTTAAATAACTTTTTTTAAAATACTATAAAATAAGGAACTTACATTCATGTATGGTGGCGAACACGGTTCGTCTTAAGTAAGTTGTCACCTCCCTGGGCTGTGGTGCTTGGACACGATGAACGTGATTTTCCCCTAATGTTTTTCACACTTTTCTTTTACTTAAACTGACCTGACTTGCAATGACCCCAATACTTGGGTACAAAATAAGTCCACAAGGGAAACCGTCGCGTCGCGCGTTCAATCTCGAAGCAACGTTTGCAGATTAACGACACTTTCCATAAATAAGAACATATCCACGTATTTATTGTTTTTAGATTGTGCCATCTTCGCGATTTAACAATGATTTAAAATTAAAATTATTCTTGCCTCGTCCAAAAAAAGCAATACGACTGACTCACGGCGTGATAAACAACACAAAAAACAAGCGTAAATAAAAAACAAACTATCTATTTACGTTCAGGCCCGCACTAGCCACATTGTCAAATAAATTTATGTAGCTTTGTTATTTTTGGGTTTGTTAAAAAATGTTATTTAAAAAAGTTGCTTATTTTAACGAGTTTTATACACAGTTTAAAAAAAGCGTCAACTTAGGAATCACCCCGTATATTATTAACAAATTTAAGTAGTATTTCATCTAGAATAGATAGAATTTTTGTTTTAATTTCCTACAAAATTGCTGTTTAAAAATAAAAAAAAATAGGTCAAACTATTTGT
Organism: Listronotus oregonensis; assembly: GCA_019359885.1. Classification (NCBI taxonomy): domain Eukaryota; kingdom Metazoa; phylum Arthropoda; class Insecta; order Coleoptera; family Curculionidae; genus Listronotus; species Listronotus oregonensis. The sequence continues at coordinate 35,947 of JAHBCN010002173.1, forward strand.
TTAGAAGAATTTTATTAGTTACTGCTGTTTATTATCTATCTATTATTTTTTAAACAAAAGAATTAAAATAATTTTGTATTTTATTTGTGTATTTATATATGTATCAGTAATTATAAATATATATATATATATATATATATATATATATATATATATATATATATATATATATATATATATATATATATATATAATATATATATAGGGTGATTCAGGCGATGGTAGGTTAGACGTTTATGGAAAACGGAAAGCAAAATTTTTTCTGAAAATTTAGCATCTTACATTTTCTTACCTGTTCTATCGATCTAAAATATTTTCAGCATTGCGATGTTGCCGCTTTTATCAAAAAGTCTTAGAAACTTTATTTTTTTAAATGGAACACCCCTATTTTAACAAGTTTTTATATTCGCCCTTTTTATTATAATACTTTTTTGTTAATTTTGGGCCCTAAAAAAACCTATCTCTATGGGTTTTCGAGACAAAAAATAATTTGTGTTAAATATGGTCCAAAACATAGCCCTAATTAAACTTAAGAAAATTTAAATGCTCTCAATTCATGAAAAGTTGATGTTTTGGTGGTAGTTTAGACAGACACGGTATTTAATTTACACCGAGAAATCGATCCATATCATACAGGGCGTGCTAAAATTATTATTATTTCCTTTATTTTTAAAAGGGGTCAAAAGATCATTTTTCAAATGAAACCCCCGTATATTACTTAATAAAATAAAAGATGAAGAAGAACGCTTTAAGGGTGACATTTTATTCCCTATACCTAAATCATCAAGTTTTCTTAATAAAGCCGCTTTTGTGTGAAAAATTATTTTTTAAAGAATTTAATTTTAAGTAACCATGAAAATATCAAGCTCATGACAGTTTGACTGCAAAATAATTCAATTAACATGTGAAAGTACAGAAAATAACATAATTAAGATGAATAAAAATAACAAAATTTTAAACAAAATAACAAATTTTTACAATAAATTCTGGAAACGTTGTCCATTACATTCTAAACATTTTAGAATGTGCTTTTGTACACGACTCGTGGTTGCTTTTCAATTTGATGGGGATCCAGATCTTCAATACACCGCACTATTCGCCGTCGCAGTTCTTCTTTAGTAGGCACTGGAGTAATGTACACCCTTTCTTTTAAAACATCCCATAAAAAAAAATCAAGCGGCGTGAGATCGGGTGATCTCGGTGGCCAATCCCATGGCCCTAAGCAGCCTAAACCAACGATCGTCAAAATTTCGTTAATTCCCCTTGGAAATTTTCCCGGGGTGCAATGAGCTCAAAACCCAACAACCTGAAAAAACCAAATGAACCGAGAAACCAAGGGTTTTACAAAAAAAAAGCAACCTTTTAAAAAAAAACATTAGGCAAAAAAAACCTCTTTTCCAAAGTCGGAAGAACCCAAAAAGCTTTTTCCTTTTAAAATCCTCCCCTGAGTTTTGTTGGCGAAACCGGCCCCGTAAAAAAAACCTTATCTACTTCAAACGGGGAATTTGAAAAAACCCGGAAAAATACAAATATGAAAAAATTTTTTCCATCCGGTTAAAAAAAAACCTTAACAATTTTGTTCTTTAATAAAGTCTTTGTTCTAAATTTAAATGTTTTTTTTTGAGCAAAATTTTTGTTTTGGGTTTTCAAAAAGGGTTAAAAATTTTTGGTTTTGTATTTTCTTTCTTGGTGGTGTTGGAACAATTTGATTTTTTAATTTTTTTTGTTTTTTATGCCAAAATTTTCTTTGTATTTTGGGCTTCTTGTTAATATGGGTTTTTGGGATAAACGGAAACGCCCGCAATTGTTTTTGTACACTCCTTGGTTTTCTAAGGGTATCTTATCTTTCGGGTTGCCTAGTATGTTGTGGATTGTTGTTTGAGGTTTGTAGCTTGTGCATATGTCATGTTTTCTCAAAATTCTTCCAATTACGTCTGTTACATCTTTAATGTACGGTAAAGTTGCTTTTGGTTTAGATGTATCTTCCTTGTCCTTAGAAAGTCCTTAGAAAAGCTTTAAAACAGAATTCAAATACGCAGTCAAGGGTGTACAATTTGATTTAAGAATTTTGAATCGCAATGAAAAGATATTTTTAATTTTAGTAAGGGAGCATATACATATAATATTTTTTTCACGCACGCCAGAGTGAGTTTCTAGTCAAGCATTTATCGGGTTAGGAGTTGCTCAAGAGCGTTTTCACACTGTTCCTGTGATAAAAAGTGCCGTGCACATTAATTACCATTTTTAATTGTTAAATTTTCTGGAGCATTACTTGACAGCTACTGAGATAATTCATTACAACCTTTGAGCATATACATCTAGAGGCAGTCTTGCAACTTTGTGCGAAGAATGTGCGTGAGAGAAAAATAGGAATAAGAGTACAACATTTCTCTCTCGCTTTACATGCTGATTAGTCGGTGGCGAATGGAATATATTATGCCGACTGGTCAGCATGCCGAGCGGGTATATACTCCTAAAACAGAAGTATAACTTTTCTCTCTTCCTCTACGTGCTGAGTAGTTGACGTATGTTTTTTTTAGTATTTTGTCTACTTTAGAGGTAATATTTATATAATTAAGAGAAGCAATTTTTGGGTCCATTTTAAGAAGAAAACTTTTTATGAATGTATGTCCTTAACGTCTTAACTTTTGAGATACGGGGTGAAATTTTTTTTAAAAATAAAAAATTTATTAATAATATCTGTAATACCACTTTAAATATTTTAATGAAATTTGGCATAAATCATCAAGTATCAAGAAGCATTTTTTAGTGTACCACATTTTTTTGAGTTCCACCAGTGGCGTTCGTACAGAATTTGACCTGCCTATTTTGGCAAATAAAAAAACAATATGATACACTAAGAAATGCTTCTGGATACTTAGTACGTTTATGCCAAATTTCAATAAAATATCTAAAGCGGTATTACAGATATTAATAATAAACGATATATTTTTAAAAAATTTACTACCAAGTATCTCAAAAAATAATACGTTTAGGACATACGTTCATATTAAGTTTTCTTCTTAAAATGGACCCAAGGATTTCCTTCTTAAATATTGACGTACAATTAGGAAACATCCTGTATAATGTAAAAAAAAATACCAAACATGATATTTTATTTCTTGTAAACAGTTGATTTTATCGATGTCAATCAAGAATCCCTTTTTTAGTTTAAGGTAAGAGCTATCTAAAAATAATATTGTTGAGCCTTTATCATACAGAGGGTTAAAAAAATTGCTATTTTATGAAGAATAATCTAGTAACCATTATATTAAAAAAATTTTAAATTACGCCCAGTATTTTAAAAGTTATTTAAAAAAAACGATGTTTAGGGGCGTCCATTATGTACCTGTATCTCCATAGGAAAGGCTCGTAGGAAAAAAGTTTTTTGGCACTTGTCACAATATTTTTGGGTTTTCTATTAGATTCCGAGAGATTGCCCACATATTCTAGGACACTCTGTATATGAATCGACTTCACCCTGGAGACAAACTTAAAAAACAAATATTTGACAACCAAACAGAAAATATAATGTTGTCCTATAAGAAAGTGTTTTAGTCGGGTGAAAATACATTTTAAATAAGATATTTTAATTATGTTATATTATTAGTCCCTAATTTGATTCTGTAAAGCCTACCTATTTAAGACATATTAATACAATACGTTTTTTAACCGCAGTCTTTGTATCACCATGAAACCGTTTCGGAATTTTTAATATTTTGACAATAGAATAAAAATATAAAACGAAGAAAAATAATTTAATATATGATAAAAATATACCGTTTTTAAAGCGTATGGAAATTTTAATTTTAAAAAATAACTACCTTAAACACAATTTACGTAAATTAATAGATTTTTAAAACACGAGCGAAAAATGAGCTTTTGCAAGATTAAACTCGAAAAGATGAATGGCGATTAATTTTCTTATACATCTCGCAACCAGTCTTTCGTAAGAAAAAACAAAATAAACGACGCATGAAAAAGTTTAAAATATTAAACGGAATGATTAAATTTGGGAGAAAAACATACGTCAAGTGACATAAATAACGACTTCAGCAAAGCAAATTGTTTCTTTTCGAAGTGAAAGAAGACAAATAGTGCAAAAAACAAGTAGCCAACTAGGACAGGAAAAGAGTTTTCGCCATTTACATGTTATAGGAAACATTTCTAGTTTAGGATTGTAGTTATTTTGTTTGATATATTTAAAATAAAAAAAAAAATATTTATATGTTTTATATTGTAGGGGCAAATTCATGTAGTGAAAAGTTTTTGTTAGGTTCTTGCCAATTACTCTTAACAATGGGACCGATTTAGTCCTGGTCACATGATATAGAAAGCCCTGGTCACATGGTATAGAAACTAAGTGTGTTTTGGCCTATTGACCCCTATGAAGTCACCGATCACCTAAAACCAAATGAAAAAAAACAAAAAATCCATTTATTTGTGTATTTATTAACATGACGAACATTCTCTAAACATTTTTTAACACACATTAATACACAAGAATTTACGTATCTTTATTACGAACACCAAATTTATATTTTTATAAATACCAAATAACAATATTCCAGAATTAACTAAATAACTAAATCTACATTTAAAAATTAAAAACTTCATCAAGTCCTAGGTCTTCCTGGATTGTCCCAAAGTAATTGTTTTCCATATTTCCAGGGAATTAAGGTCATTCCATCCAATCAGAGCTCTTTTAATTATATATATCATTTATCTGACTGGTCTATAAGAAGCCTATTTTTTTGTCAGCTTAATCTATATACTATAAATATAGATTTTGGCAATATGATTCTCAACTACAAGGCAGACTAAGTCTGAGCAATGGAAATATTTATATAGTTTGTTATCTAATAAATTTAAGGAGAAGAACGCCCTACGCTTTTTTTGCAGCTTAATCTATATAGGCTATAAATATCAGCATTTTCGCCGCAAACGCAGGTGTGCTCTCAACACACAGGCAGACTAAGTCTGAGAGCAATGGAAATATTTATTGTTTTGTTATCTAACAAATTTCCCAAGGACGAAGATGGAAGTGCATTAAAAGCAGTACTTTCAGTAAGTAGACGTGCCTTATCTTTAATTTTCTGGCATATGTTTGTAATATACTTGTGACGAGCTTAGGAAATAAAAAGTCAAAATCTTTCTGTTTTCTTGGTGATTCTTCTGGTTGATTTTGAAGATTGCAAACAGATAACCATCTTATAAAACAATTGCTGATATTATTATCTACTGTTGCAAGAATATAGGAAAGTGAAATTTTGGAAAGTAAATCTGATACGTCATTAATTGAAGCTAAAAAGGCAGAAATAGACAGGGTGGATGTATCTCTTATTCCAAGATCAAAAGAAAAAAAACTTAACTCTCTTTTCTTGTTATTTTAATAAAAAAGATACAAACAGTATAAAAACTAAAATTGGCAGAGAACAAACACGTACAAATTTCAACCTAAATCACCCAATAATGTTTAAAACAAAGTTGTCAAAAATAGAATCAAAATAATTTGTTTTGGTCAAGATATTAATACTTATAAAGATAGTTTAAAAGATGTTTTGGTTTAAAATAATTATTGTCTTCTCAATTAATAAAATTGCTTTCTTAAATTTGAACAACTAAATTTATTTTACCATGCATTTCTGGTTTATCGAATAAAATTTCCTTTAAAACACAAAACACAAATAGATTCTAATTAACAAAAATGATACCATACAATATTAACACAAATTCAAAAAATGTTATTTATAAGATTTCTTGCAAATCTTATAAATTTTATATAGGTTGCACTTCCAAAGCATTAACCAAACGCACAAAAGATCACTAAACATATACTGAAAACACAGAATTTCACCAATCAAAAATCTGTCAACATCCATTTGGTAATAACCACAAAAACTTGTATAAAAAATACAAAATTAAAAAAAGTGCCTATATATTATCAAATAACGATGATTGCGTGGACTTAACATCGGTTAATTTAAATAATATATAGCTTAGGGTGGCCCATCTTATGCAACCTTTGAAAATTTGCGCTGCCACCCCTCAAAAAGGTTTAATTTAATAAAAAAAACAACTTCAATAAAATTTTATTTTTATTGGATAACGGGAAGAGGTGCCGCACGCAACGTCAATTCTGGTAAAAAACGAAATTAATACTTATTTTCTGATTTTGCAATTATATCTTGTATTTGTAAAGGCGAAATGTTTATAAAATTATATTTGGATATCCTAAAATCAAAATAAGAGCTGGAGATATTTCTTTAATAAAACAGTAATATTTATGCTTACTTGCTTAATGATAAATGGTAAAATAACACACATAATGACACATAAATACTTTTTAAACTCTTGAGTGATTTAATTATAAAAACATATCTGAAAAACGATGTACAAATTTTAAATATAAATCTACTATACAAGTTGACTTAAAACTTTTCTAAGACCTACAACATTTTTTTTTTTTAACATCTGGAAAACGTGTTTTATAATCCTTAACAAGTTGAAGTAAAAATTGCTTTTGCTCATCGTCCTTTGTCAAAATTTTGTTATACTCATCAATTAGCTTGATGCCTCTCTCAGGTGTGTCATTTACTACTTTAAGATTGGTAATAATTTTACAATACTTAATGTAACTTTCGTTTTTATTCCAAGTTGCTGGATCGCTCTCCAAAAATTCGGTAGAAAATTACATTTTTTGAAAAACATTTTTAGAGGTAACAGATATAAAGTCATAAATTTCTTTATTTTCTATTTGATTTAAATCCCCTACTATTATCCGTTGATGCCCTTCTCTATGTGAAATTGGCTTGTTTAGAGCCATTTCCTTCTTAACATCAGTCGAAATATTTTCATCGAAGAATGATAAGAAAACATTTTCAGGATTTAAATACCACAAATGGTTTTTTATTTAACCCCAAGCAGCTTTAGATATATTATTATCTATGTTTTTATATTTCATTAATTCTTGGCAAAATTGGAGGTCGTGGAATGAGGCCTTTTTTGCCGAAGAAGCTGTAAACCAGGCTTTAACATAAATATTTACAAGAAACAAACATATGTCCTTAATAGCTAAGTTCTCTTTTTGTGTTAGTTTGGGCTGATATCTAAAGAAAAATATTTTTAACAGTAAATGGCTTCAGACATCCAGCGTGCGTGATGAAATGCACCAGGACGATAAAATGTCACTTTGGACGCTTGTTCTTTAAAAAACAATTTGAAAAGTAATAAAAACTCTCTATAATCATCTCGGGACTGTTGCATTGCTAGAAATAAATTTATAAAATGGACAATTTCACATTTTTTAGACTGCAAAAGTTGCTTAATTATTTTCACTTGTAAACCAGTTTTAGAATTAGTCTGATTAATTTTAGACCAATATTCACTAAAAGGTTTTAATAAGCCAACATCAGGGCCAGATAAAGAGGGCATTTTGACATCAAACACACTTCCCAAAATTAATTTAAAAATATGATGACGACAAGGGAAATATAAAATGTCTCTTTCTAACTGTTGTTGCAGTATTGAAGCTGCGCCATTTAAATACCCTAGATTCGAGGCTGTGGTGTCGCAGCATAAATCAATAATCTTATTTTTCAAATTTCTATCAACTATAGTTTCATAAACGGCCAAGCATTGTTCTTTACCTGTTGAATGCTGCAAAGGAGGTACTTCAAGCAACTGCTCTACTTCTCCACTTGTAATTAGTACAGCAAGTCTGTCTACTTTCTCCATTTCCGACAAAGAAGGCAAGAGTTTTCCATCTCAATGGATGATTGGTGCTGATAGATCCAATACTTTAAAAGTTGCTTTTAATTTTGCAGCACTTTCTTATTGCATATGTTGTCTAGTTCGCTAGCGGTACTTCCTCTAGGAATTCTAGCTTTTTTTCTGTTTTACGCTTTAATTCGACAGAGAAACTGCTGTGTGTATGTAAAGGTCGCCTCCAACTAAGATTCTCTACTATGTACCCGCTGGCTCACTCCACCATATCATATCTTTTAACTTTACATCCTAATAGACGATCTTTAGTACGAATACTCAGGGGAACTTTCTCCAATCATGAAAAATACAGTTATCTTGCATATCGTTCTTCGGTATTGAAATCGGTACTGTTTATACTCAGTATAGTATGGCTTAGGTTATGTTTTTTCAAATATTTTACAAAAGGAATCGCCTAATTAAAATTTACATAAACGATAAAACAAAACCGGATATTGCAAAAACTCTTCGGCATCGACCGATGTCACAAAAGAAACTATCAGTTAGGAGGTCAAAGGTCATCTGCAAGACGTGAATCTAAAATGGTTTTTGAGAGTGTAATGTCCATAAGGGTCGCATAATGCCAGAGTCAAACGGCTTGTGATAAATCGAGAGCATGTTTTCTACTCGATTATTTCTACAAGTTTAAAAATCGTTTGCGGGAATGCACATAGTGAATAATGGTATATCGGATTATTTAGTTGTAAATTAGGGTAGTTTTTTGAAACGCTATGTGCGAATGTAACATAAACTATGTTTAAAATTTATTGTATGATGCCTTCTTTAGAACATTACAATGGTATCAACTAGTTGTACAATACAGTCTCTCAGAGAGTAACAAGGTAGATTTGGTTATAGCGTGGCGTGTTTTATTCTAGGATCTAAATTCAAATCTCATATTTATATAGGAAGATAAGCAGCGAATAAGCATTAAGACATTCTGGAAAATACTTTTGCTAAATAATACGATGATGTAACGTTGCCCAGCACATAATGCACATATATTCTGAGCATATTAAGATAATAGACTTCCAGGTCATTGGATTGGCACAATTATTTTTTTTAAATTTATTTTGAAGGTAAAATATATTGTACGCAAAATCATACAATTCAAGAACTTCGGAATGCCACAGAACAAGAATTAAAAAATTTGGAAGGCCGTCCATTAATATTAATAAATGCTCTACCCAGAATAAGAACAGTGTGTAATAAATACATAAAACATATTATTATTGGATTGCAGTTAAAAAAAAAATACCAACCAAATAAGAAGCTAGTTTTTGCACTTTCATTTTTTAAGGTAAGTTTTTAAAATTCACATAAAATTTAATACTATTGTAAAAAGTATTTAGGCATAGACAAGAAATCTAATTTTTTTTGGAGAGAGTTAAATTTAAGCTTTTAAAAGTTATATGATATACATTTATAAAAACGAAAAACCAGTTTTTCAATTTTTTTAAAATAAATAATACTTTAGTTAATATTATATATTAACCCGGTTTAGTACGCAAAATAAGAGTTTATATTTTTAAAGTTTGATTTATTGACTAAAATGTTAAAAAACTATGTAATATTATATATTTTTAAAAAGCTTTCATCCGATAATTTAATGTTTTAAAAACATAAATGCTGCTTCATAAAAAAAATCGCATGGTTAGTACATATCTTAAAAAAATATTAAATTTAAAGAAAATCTAATCACACCACTAAATTCTACGTGAAAAATGCCTACTTATATCAGTTTTTTACATTTGTTGTAAGTTACAAGATAACTGAAATACGGGAGAGAGCTGAAAATGGGAAAAAAAAATTTTGCCCTGTATGTCAAAACCAAAAAGAGAGCTATGTGTCATCTTTCGTTTCATCTAAATTAGCGACACTTGCCAAAAACCGCAAGTATCTCTAATAATACCCGAGATATCCTGCAATTAGAACAAATTCCGGACAGCCTGTACAATTAGAGTCACTGTAAATAATAATGGATCTAGCTGATGATTTAAACTGGGGTTTATAGAAAAAGTTTTAATTTTTTCAAATAAGTCTGATACCAGACACCATTTACAAGGTAAAAGGTCATCTGCAAAACACGACTCTGAAATGGTTTTTGAGAGGATAACGTCCGCACGGGTCGTGTAATGCAAGAGTCAAACGGTTTAAAATAAATCGCGGTAATATTTTCGAAAGTTTTAAACGTTATTTGGGACATGCTAGATGTTAAAAAATAAAAATTTAAGCATATTGCATAGGAATTTTTAAATATCTTTTTTATTTTATTATATGAAAATTAGGATACTTTAATAAAGTAAAAGGATTAAAAACACAGAAACTAAACGTAATTTAATAAAATTATTATTTTTAGTAAAACAACCATAATAATAATTAAAAATAAGATTAAAAGAAAAATTAAGTTATCAACAAAAAATAAAGTTATTATAAAAATATACTAAATTACACCCTATGCTTTTTTTATAGTTAAATTATATTGTTAATAACATATTTATTCTTATTTCAAATGAACAAGTCATATTTTTATTTCTATTATTAATTTCCAAAACCCAAAATTATTTTACATAAAACTTAAAAGCGGTCCATTGTTATACGTTTTTTTTTTAAATGCATATAGACAAATGCTGTAGCGACATCTATGTTACCATAATTGTACCATTTATTTGCTCTACATATATTTCAGTGAAAAGATTTTTAAAAATTATATCAACAAGAAAAAGACATATACTGCCGTTCTATGATTGGTATACACTTTACCTGCAATTATATCTAGATTTTCTTTTTATTCTGATGATGTTAGTCAGGATATTAGAACAAAGATAGAAATAATTGTATGGTCATCGGCTCTTGACCCTGTAAATTTTTTTTAAAGGGATTTTAACTGTTAAAAAAAGGAAAAAAAACTTAAAAAAAATTTCGTTACATACAGACATACAGACATACATACATACATACGTACAAACACACAAGCGGCTTTGTTGACAACTTACACGACTTCTGTAAGGGCCGATCAAGGAAAGGAGCAATCAAGAAAATTACAAAGATTGCGGCAGAAGCATGGTCTGGCAACCTAAAATCACGCATACCTGTATATGCCCCACACTCGACGTAAGAAACGCTTTCAACAGCGCGAAATGGGATGGCATCCCGGACGCACTGGAACACCGTTTTAGCACAAAAAAAAGAGAACTTGGGAATAGAGGAGAATTATCTAGACGCAAGAACGCTAATTGATAAAAACCACCGAAGGCTCACAGGAGTACCAGATGACAGCAGGCGTACCACAGGGTTCCAGTAATGGACCCCATCTTTTAAGCGCAAATTCGACGAGCTGCTGAAGATGCCGCTACCAAAGCAAATGCAGCTAACAGGTTTTGCAAACGACGTCGCAGTCATAATAGTGGCGGACAGCGTGGAGGAGGCTGATCTTCGGTCGACTATTGACCCCAAATAAAAAAGGCTCGAGAAACATCAGCTAAAAAAAGCTAAACAAAAAAAGGGAAAAAGGGGTTTGGCTTTTAAGCGTCAGAAATGGCTTCCAAAACCCTTCAACGTGGACATTGGCGAGACAACATTGCACAAATGCACTACGCTATCTAGAAATAACGATGGACAAAAAGCTGTCCTTTCGCGAACACCTTAAAAGTGCATGCATAAAAGCCAGCAAGAAGGTATACAGGCTATCGAAGATCATGGCCAACAGAATGGGCCCACGAACTAAAAAGAGAAGAGTCCTTCTGAAAGTAATCCACTCAATCCATCTCTATAGAGCGGAAGTATGGGCGAATATCCTGAAGCAAAAAACTTATCGGCGTAAGATAGCGGCAGTACAACAACGAGGGGGGCCCCAGGGGGGAAATTGTGCTTTTCCCACAGTCTCTTTCGGATTATAGGGGGCCTTACCTATCGACCTCCCCGAATTCCCCGAGGGCAAAACTCTGAACTCAAAACCAGAGGCGGCAGCACGAACGAGGCCAGAGCAAGAGTGAAGGCAGAAACACAAAAGGAATGGGAATACAGATAGAAGATCTTCGACAAGGGTAGATGAACCGCTCGCCTGACACCGAACATCATAACCTGGCTTACCCGAAATCACGGTGAGACGGACTTCTTCCTTACTCAGCTGTTGACGGCGAGCACACGTTCTTTGAGTGCGAACGCTGGAGGAACTACAGAGCCAACACCGAAGCAACTCTAGCCAATACTTTTAACCCTCGAGCTTGGTAAAATATATGATACAAAGAGAAGAAAACTGGAAGAAAATCGTAGCCTACGCATAGCGCCTTCTCAAAGAAAAAATCTCAGAGAAGCACCAGTGAGGTAGCAGAGAACCATCTTATGACGCAACACCGGCTGGGTCGAAGTAATGCTAGCGCGGTCCCGACCCAGTCTTCCCTGCACTACGCACAGGTAATAAGAGGAGGGGTTTTTAGTGGGTGGAAATCCTACACTACCGTCTATCATCTTTTGGTGTCTTTAAAAGACTTTTCCTTACAAAAAAAAAACATACACACAAGCTTACATACATATAGGTTAAGCCAATAGAAACGTGGTGAAAATGTATTTAATAATCTATTTTAATAGTTATTTACATTGCAAGATGCGAAAGTTTACTTTTTGGTGTGAGGTGGTTTTTAAATGCCCGAGGCGAAGCCGATTTTAAAACCTCCGGCTTAAACCTTTCGCATCGTGAATGTATTATATTTTTTCTGCTACTGTTCTATTATCCCTTTTAATAATTTAACATCATGTTTTTTTTTAAAATATCAGAATTTTGAAATTTTACCTGTTAAAAATTTATCCATAGCAACACATTTTTTTGACATTGTCTGTCATCAGCACTTGTCAGATTTTGAATTATTGTTAATTTAGTATAAATCCATTCCCATTTTAAAATGTTAAATGAATTTGAAAATGGCATCCAAAAGGCAGCTGACCTTGCGTGTGCCTCACTTCTGCCAGACAAATCTAAAGAGAGGTACCATCAAACATGTAAATCGTTTTCTGAATGGCTTGCTACAAAAAATATGGGGCAGATTGACGAGAATGTGATGTTGGCGTATTTTCAAGAAAAATCCGAGTCTTTATCACCACCAACCTGGTCTGGTCTGGTCTGTATATTCCATGGTCAAGTTAACAATTTCCATAAACCAAAATCAAAATATTTCGGAGTTCAAGAAACTAGTTGCTTTTATTAAAAGGAAAAACGATGGTTATAAGGCAAAAAGTAAAAATTTTTAAAAAGAAGAAATCATAAAGTTTTTACTTAATGCGCCTGATCAAAGTTACTTAGCAATGAAAGTAATAGTCATTATGGGAGTGGCTGGGACATGCCGGACAGACGAAATATACAGAATGAAGCTAAGTGATGTAGAAATAAGAAATGACGTGACTATAGTAAAAATAGTGGAGTCTAAAAATAAAGTTAAAAGAAACTTTGTAGTAACCAACGATGAAGGCTCAGTTCCTTAAGTCAGATTTCTACAGGAATACATTAAGCTGAGACCAAGGAATGCTCTAGATGAGCGTTTATTGTATCGTTATGAAAGAGGTAAATGTGTTAATCAAGTAATTGGAAAGCACACTATTTCAAATGTACCTAAAGAAATTGCGAAGTTTTTGAAGCTTGAAGACATCAGTAGATACACTGGCCATTCTTTTAGAAGAACGTCAACTACGTGCCTTGCCAATGCTTCGGATGTCGATATTTTGGACTTAAAAAGGCATGGAGGTTGGAAGTCTTCTTCTGTTGCGGAGGGATATATTGCTGAATCCTATAATAATAAGGTGGAAATTTCAAAGAAGATTTTACACGAAATTCCTACCAATACTTCCTCTAATGAAGTAACAGTGAAAAATATGAATATTAACGTAGTTAAAGGTGATAACGATACCCCACAACAAATTTAAAAACTGTTAATTCAAGTATTATTCCTCCAATTTCTTTTGCTAATTGCTCAAATTGCACAATTACTTTTAATGTTAATACCTAACCTAGTTTTTTAAAATATTTTGTCATAAATTAGTTACTTTTTATAAATAAATCCTAATATTTCCCACAAGCATATTTTCTTTTTTTACTCTTACTTTTTTGTCCAGGCGCTGAAAATATTACTTTCGTAGCTAGCAATGCTTAGCAACCAGGTAACACGAAGGTTCTCTTTCGTTATCATTCGCGTTGCTAGGACCACAAAGTTTTCTTATTTATACAGTAGTAGAAAAAATTTCTTTAAGTTAGGAAGACATTTTAAATATTTCTTTAGGTGTATAATGCATTATTTTATTTTATAACCTTTGCCTAACAAACAAAAGAAAAACAGCGATTGTTAAATAGTTGTAGAAAGATCTAAACTTAATAATTTACCAGAAAAATGAAAATATGAAACAGATAAAATAAATATTACACTAGTATTTTAAGTTAAAAGTAACGTTTTAAAATCGTCGTATTTCAATAACTTTTCATAATATTAAACAAGACAAAATCGTTCTAAGAAAACGTTAAGCTATTATTAAAGTTGCTAAATCGGCTCTATAATCAAAATCCTATTATGTTCAACACGATTTGATGCGCCATCCAGATATCGATTTCATCTTTTTGCAGAAATAAGGCGAATCGAAAGAGTTCCAGTTAATTTTTCTTTTATTTCCCAGGAAGCCGTTGCCACTGAATGTTTCTTTGTCTTTCTGTTTCTCCTGTATTTTTCATTTCTTTAATAACGACAGATCGGAAGTGCGCTACATATTTCTATCCTTTTATATTCTCTTTGATCGAGATTATGATGAACAGAATACCGTTTTTTTAACTAAATTTTATTTTATAAATCACAGTGTAATTTCGGTTTAATTAAAAATAGATATATTTAAATAGGGTTAGTCTTTGTTTACCTTTTGCATACCAAAATATATCAATTATTTTAAAGTTTGTGTTTCAGTAATATAAAATTGAAGTTGTTTTACATCTTCCTCCACCCTTATTATTGGACAAACGACAAATAATCCCTAACCAAACTTATGCAGAACTGATAAGAGTTTTAATGTTATTAAAATGGTACCTTATTCTAGCTAATTTTAAAGAAAAAAATGGGTTTTTTAATTTACCGTTGCGCCATCTCGCGGTTGTTTTAGAACTTCAAAATAATTTTCAGCTATTTCTTTTGGCCATTTTTGCTCAATATTATTTTTTCCCAATGCTGTGCGATACATAGATTCCCAGATACAACCGGCGTCCTCTCTTCTGTGGACATCCATACGTCAAAAAATTCTTAGGCGTACAAAATAAAATACGAAAAATTAATTAAAAAGAATTAATCTGGGCCTCAGTCAAACGTGCCAATTTCCAATTAAGTTTAATTCGAGATTGGCCCTTTTTTACTCAGGTCCAGAAATGTACTTCTATCTTACTATTTATTTTATACTTTAGAATCCTCTGTTTAATTTATTCCCGTCATTTATGTTACACCCCGTATAAAATATAAATTCTAACCATACCAGCGTATATTGCAGAAATGTAGATATCAAAGAAATATGCTCTAGAGTGCCTTTAGTTGCAATCCTCTTGTTGCTAAAGCAAATTTTCATCTATTTTCAGCGAATATTATCTTCACACCTATAACTGTAAATTCAAACCAAATTTGTGTTAAATCCACGCTCGACGAACCCTAATCAAATAATATACGTGTTTGTAAACCCGCAAGAATGTTATCATAAACTCTTGACAGGTTATCGCCTGAATAATCATGAAACTAATAATAGCTTCTATATTACAGAACTTTAAATTAAGCTTTTATTAAGTCTTGCCAATATGTCTAGTCTAGTGTGTAAGAGCAATTTATGATTAATTATGGCTTGTGGGTATCTAAATAAATAAACAAGTTTTTTTGAAAGTCAGAATATTATTTATTTCATAGTGTACTGTAAAACGCATTTTTAGATACTTACTTTCCAGAAAATTAACTTTTACAGTATTGAGTCGGTAAAAAAAATTACCGAACTAGTTTGGTAAACCTTTTTTAGGATCTGTTGATATAAAATGAAAAACTAGGACCATAAAGAGACACTTTTATATTTTTTTAACTGCAAAAACATAAATACATAAACATAAGTCAAAAGCTGACAACTACTAAATTTTCACTAATAATACGATTAGAAATCAAATTATTTCCGAAAATTTTTTCGAGCTTACGAATATTTCGAAAATTATCCTGAGCCCAAGGCGAGGGATAATTTTCTCAAAATATTAGTGAGCGAGCAGGAATTTCCTGGCATAATTTCATTTTGAATGGTATTTGGTAAGAAAATTTCACACCAATAATTATTGGCGTTTATAATAAAAAAAAAAATTGATAGGGAAGCAATGAAAAAAATCTACCAATTTTAATTACATAGAAGCATCAGTTTCAGATGTAATATATCTTATATTACTTTCGAATACTGAGTTTACTTTACTAAAACCGGTATAAAATTTTATTTGAGCAATAAGTCTACCAAGGGTCTACGTATACTTTATAACATTTAAGCTTTAAGGACGGTCCAAATTTTTTTTTTACCAATTTTAGTTACATAAAAGCATTAGTTTTAGATGTAATTATATTTCAGCAATAAGTCTACCAGGGTCTACGTATACTTTATAACGTTTAAGCTTTAAGAACGATTCAAATTTTTTTTCTACCAATTTAGTTTAAAGCATCAGTTTGATGTAATAATCTTACATTACTTTCGAATATTGAGTTTACTTTACTAAAACTGGTAGAAATTTTATTTCAGCAACTAAAGTCTACCATAGATCTATGCCCTATAAAACCTAGGCATTAAGGATGGTTTAAACTTTTTTGTTACCAATTTTAGTTACATAGAAACACCAAATTCGTATGTAATGTAAGTAGGAAAAAAGTAGAAAATAATTTAAGGTACATTTAGAAATTTCGAAATCGTTGGTTTTTAAAAAGTAAAAAAATTATAATATATTATTGTTTAACTTCCCTTTTTTTCGAGTTTTTAAATAATATAATATAAATAAGCTAAACAAAATACGTTTTATAAAGTTGTGTATTGTCAATTATCACTTTTTTTATGTCAAAAAATTTCCACTAAAATACTTTCCAAATTTTTGGGAAAAAAATTTTTGAAAAAACACTATTACCATGGCAAGTTAAAAATGCTTGTTGTAATGGATTCATGGTTGAAACAGGCTAAAGATATAATCTTGAAAGGTTAGTCACTAGTACTTGTTAGGTCATCAATCCAATGCACGTATCTAAAGCAATTGGGGGGAAGGTTAAGCATGTTATTATTTAAATATTGGTTTATATAACAATACCATATTTATTGTAAACTGTGTATATTAAATAATGTTTGTTTAATGTTTAAATATATATATTTATTAATTTATAAATTAAGATTAGATACAAAGATTAGATACATTTAGATGCAGTAAGATAAGTTAGTTCTAAGCCTAAAAAGCATTTATACTATTTTCTATTTTATATTAAAGTATGTTTATAAAAAGCTCTTGTTTGACTCCGACGTGTACAGATACTACGAACCCAAGTACAAAGCAGAGTACACCACATTATTAAATTTCATTGGTCGAAAAATATTGGTTTTGAAATTTTATTTAAATTCGTGCCCATTTAACAAGGTCATAAGATAAACTGAAAATTTAAAGTCTTCGTTTACGAATTTTACTTAATTTTTAAATTTTTTCATTTAGGAAAACACAAAAATTATTTGTCATCCCCCCTGTGGCTTCATTAGTTTTTGCAAAATTTTGTAATCACTAATTTTCAACTGACTTTACTTTTCACCTTGACATAAAAAATGGGACAGTTGCGTTTTCGGGAATATATCAACGCAATCTTTTCTCAAATTTAAATTTATTTCAGCCTGCAAATTTTTTCCCAAATAAAACAAAATTTTTAAAATATTTCCAAAGCGGACAATTAATTATTTTGTAGATATACAAATCATATCATATCAAATCATAAATTTCGACAGTACAATATGAAATTAAATATTGTACATTATTCGTCCGAAAAATCTTTGGTTTCTATATTTCAGACTCTGCTTCTTCGTCGCCTCGTCCGTAAACATCTCACTCATACTGTAATAGTTCATTTTTAGGACTTATAATGGAAATATCTATTCTAATGGTCAATATGACCTAAGTAAATTAAATGATACAGAAATTAAAGCTTTTGATGTCGTTACCGATATTTAATTAAATATTGACGAAAATAAAACATTTGATTTACTGTCCTTGGATTTTTAGGCTTTATACTGCTAATCATAAAATTATGTTGAACATTTTATATAATATTGGCGTTAAAGAAAAATTTAAAATTGTCCTAAAAATATTTTAATTAGAGAAAGCAATTTTAAAAAAATGGGAATTAATTCTGGTGTTCCAAAAGGGATTAATTTTAGAACCTACTTTGTTTGTTAAATAATTATACCCTAATTAAATTTAAAAGGGAGAACCCCCAAATATTTGCGAAAAAAACTACAAATATTTATTTTGCTAATAGTGTGAAATTTTAATTAATATTTATCATAATTTTTAAAAATACAAAAATGGCTCTAATTTTTAAATTATCACTATATTTTCAGTAATCTTCCTTTGTATTTATTTTAAAAAAGAAAATAAATATTTTACCACCAAAAGTAATATTTGATAGTAATAAAATAAAGTAATCCGGATCAATTAGGATTTTGGGATTGGACATAAATAAAAATTTTATTTGGAAAAAACAAATAAAAAACCTTAGAAATGGTATATCTCCATCAATAATTGTTATTTTATATAAAGCACGTAACTACATACCATAGGTTATTTTGCCCTGATTTATTCAAAATTTTGATATTTAATTTTAATTTAGAAAGCTGCTAATTTAACAATATTAAAACCCTTAAAAAGCTGCAAAATAAAGCGATTAAATGTATTTTATATTAGTTTTCGGAACCAACAATAAATTTGTATAAACCAAAGATTCTGAAGTATCTATATTCGTTAAAAATTTAAGCTATATTTATTAATAAAATATATTTAAATATCAAGTTAACAGTAACAAACGTAATATGTCATGATTATACAAGCCAAATATATTTTTTTTCAAACTATTTATATAAAAACTAATTTTTGCAAAAGATTTCTTTTAAATAATGGAGTTTTGATATTTACCAAAAACACATATTAAAAACAATTTTAAATAATAAAGATATTTCAGTTTGTAAAAAAATATTAAAAAATATGGATAAAAAAATTTAATAAAAAAGGCAGGGCAAACTAGGTATAACTATTGCTTTACAGTAAAACGGCTAAAGTTAAAACCTCCTAAAATGAGAATTGCTTAAAGCATTTTCGTAAAATTTGATAAAAATGTAATTTTTTTGAATATTACACCATTTTACCAGTAAATGTATTTTTTATATCAGATTAATTTATTTCCAATAAACAAAAGTATTTTTATTCAAAAAAGTTACTTTTTAACGGCATTTAAATAATAAATTATAGTTTGTATATAGCCAATTTTGCGTTTTATCTGAGGCTTATTTTCTTAGGAACTTTTTTAATTTAACTTTATGATTTTTTAAAGTGACACAAGCTTTGTTCATTATTTTTTTTACTTATTAATTGACAGGCAAATGGCAACGCAGCTTACCTGGTGCAAAATGTTAAAATTTGGTAAAAATATTAAACATTTTGACATGTAGTAACTTTCAAAAATGCAAGCGATCGAGAAATATTTAAATAAAATTTTATTCTTTTTTATTAAAGGGTGTTCAAATATGTGGGTAATCTAGGGAACCTGTTTGAAACTTAAAAAAAATTATGACCAAAATTTCCCTAAAAATTTTCTATACGACCCTCCTTTACGGACATACAGGTATAAGGGGCGCCCCTGAAAATTTTTTTAATAACTTTTTTAAATTTAAATAAGTGTTTTTTAAGAAGGTTACTAAATAAGTCTCCTTAAAATGAACCTATTAAATCATAATTTGGCCCCATTTAGTTTGCCAGGGACGGACTAGCCCCTGACACCCCAAAGATAAATAAAAATTTTTTTTTTGGATGGCTCCCCAAAGTAAAAGGTATTTCCCATTGACATCAATAAAAAACATCTGTTTACTAGAAATAAAAATATTATTGGTAAAGTTTTACATTTACAAGGTGTTTTCTTAAATTTAAAAGTCAATATTTAAGGAGAGCAATTTTGGGTCCAAAGAAAAATTTAAATAAATATTTCCTAAACGTTTAACTTTTAGTACCGGATTGTGTTTTATTTTGCAGAAATAAATTTTTTATTTATTAATATCTGTAATAAATTTTTAGATATTTTATTGAAATTGGCATAATAAAATGTACTATGTATTAAGAAGCATTTTTAGTGTACCAATTTTTTTTCACCAGTGCGTTTGGCGGAATTTACCTGCCTATTTTGGCAGACAATTTCGCCACTGATTTCTCAAAAATAAAAATTTTTTAAATCCCCAATCATTCTAAGTAAAATTAATCACTTGATTTTTTTAATCCCTTGCACGTTTTGCTTAAAAAAAACCCTTTTTGATGATCATAACAATATCGTAAAAAAATTTCATCAAAAAATCTAGTTATTTTCTAGGGAAAACCGTACGTCGGACTAAAAAAAAACAAAAGATTAAATCTGCTTATAATTTTTCAGTCCGACGCACAAGCACCGCCGAAAAATTAAATCTGGATATTTTTCTGTATTTGATATTCTTTACAGATATTATTTATGATCATAAAGAAAAACGGTTTTTATTTTTTAAAGCGAAAACCGTGCATCAGATAAAAAATGAAGTCAAAACTTTACCAATTAAATATTTTATTTCTCGTAAACAGTCGATTTAATCGATGTCAATTAAAAATACTTTTTACTTAGTTTAGGGTTAAAGCTATTCAGAAATATTATTATTGAGCATTTGTCATACAGGGTGTTAAAAAATTGTATTTTTATTGTAACAGAGCTAGTCCGTCCCTGGCAAACTAAATAAGCCAAATATGATTTAATGGGTTCATTTTAAGATGACTTATCTAGTAACCTTCATTAAAAAAAAGTACATTAAATTACGCTTAGTATTTTAAAAGTTATAAAAAACAATTTCCAAGGGCGTTCGTTATATACCTGTATCTCCGTAAGGGAGGGTAATAGAAAAAAGTTTATGGGAACTTGTTATAATATTTTTAGGTTTAGATGCCGAGAGATTGCCCACATATTCTGGGACACCCTGTATAATTACAATGATTATTTACTGTAAAATAACTTATTTAAGAACATACTAAAAGTTTGTATGATACATTGTACACTATGTTTTATTAATAAAATGGCATTATAAAACAACTTTTTTTTAAATAAAAATAATATTCTGTAAAAAAATCGTGCATATCTCATGAAGCTTTGTAAAATGAAAAAAATAATATATATATATATATATATATATATATATATATATATATATATATATATATATATATATATATATATATATATATATGTAAAATAATATATATATATATATATATATATATATATATATATATATATATATATATATATATATATATATAGATATATATATATATATATATATATATATATATATATATATATATATATATATATGTATATATATATACAACAATACAAAACTCAGAAAACAATTACAATGAAAGACCATCCAAAATGCACTCAGGCGACAAAACATCCATCCAAGGGAAAAAGAAACAGGATAAAGAGGACAGACCAAAGGCCGTACTCCCCTACAAAGTCACAGACAAAATCGGACGGGTCCTTAGAAAAAACAAATCATACCAATTTTTTAAGCCACAAACCACAGTAGCCAATATCTTAGAAATTCCAAAAGACAAAATCAAGTTGGAAAACCATGGGGTCTACAGCATCCTTGTTAGAACTACGAAAAACAATATGTGGACAAACAAACAGACGCATAAAAATAAAAACAAACAACCTCCGCCCTTTTCCAACATCACCGCAACACAGGACACACAATCGACTTCGATAATTCTAGACAAATTTCAACAATAAAACACCACAAGACCAGACTAATAAGGAGAGAAGCTCTCGAAATTGAAAAAACTGGTACTCTTAACAAACGCGACGATGACACCAACATCCCAGAAACGTATGAAAACAACAATCCGAAAGGTAAAAACAAAAGAAAACCCGAACAAAGGCACCTTCGGTTGCCGCATAGCAACAACCCACACCAAACCCGTCTGCTCACCAGACCGTACGATCGCCTCCGGCGGCGGCAGGCAATAAAACCCAATGCAAGCGCACAGACCAGGTAGTTCAAGTCCGAGACGCCAGAACGAACAACATCATGAAAATGCCGAATGAGATTTCGGCGAAACGTTGTGAAAACAATTTTTTTAAATAAACGGATTGAATCCCGGAATGATAGTTACATTCAACCATCCGTGAAAACCTACAATCTAACATATATATATATATATATATATATATATATATATATATATATATATATATATATATATATATATATATATATATATATATATATATATATATATATATATATATATATATATATATATATATATATATATATATATATATATATATATATATATATATATATATATATATATATATATATATATATATATATATATATATATATATATATATATATATATATATATATTAACAGTGTATTTTAAATCAGTAAGTTGGTTTCATTTTCTAGGAAAATTTAATCTCTTCTAAAACCCTTTATATATACATATTTCCGCGAAAAATGCATGGATTTTCAGATAATTCAGATTTTTTTAAAGGTTAACTTAAATTTAATAGCCCTTTCTAATTTTTTATATCTAGGCAAACAAAAACCATAATCAACCATAAAATTGTTTATCCGAATTTGTTCCCTATAGTAGTGTCTAAAAAAAAGTACCACGCTTACCCAGGAAAGAACCTAATACGCTATCCTTTGTTTTGCCCTATCGACATTTTTTTTATTTAATTTAATTTAGGCAAAACCAAACTTACTATCTCAAAGTAATAATTACAAACAATTAAAAATTTTTGTACTAATTTTACTTAAAAAATAAAATAAAAGAGGATTATAAATTTTTGGCAAGCCAGGTTACATCCATCTTTTTCTACAGAGACCGAGTAAATTTCAAACACTTCAGACGCCAGCACAACTTGAATAAAAGCGTATTTCCCCCCATATAATACAATATTCAGTGTAGGACATGAAAGACCTTTTTTGCCTTAACGTGAGTCAGATTAAATCGATTCCGAGCAATTTTTAAAACAGGCCAATTTCAAGAGTCATAAAATATTTCTAAGGCAAACATTCGCTTCTGCACAGTGTTTTTTCAACCGAACGAGATTTTACGAGACACCACAGAATTAAATGCATTTCAGCTATGCTTTGAGCAGGGAAAAAGGACATATACAGGATGAAAGAAATTTGTAGCTCACCAAAGGTGATGCAAAAAAAAAGATGTAGCAAAATAGGTTATTGTTTAAAATCGCAGCTTAACAATTTTTGGCCATAAAAATCTAAAAATAAGGATATTGGCATTTTTTTTTCATCTTGTTCTATTCTACGGCCCATTTACGAATCTTTTAAGAAATATCAAAAAAATATAGTGTTAATTTTTGCTTTGAAAATAGAAAAGGGTATTTTTTAAGTTTTTTGCCAATAAAATGCATTTAAGTTTAGCAATTTCTAGTGATTTGTTTAATATTATTTATATTTTTTGAAAAAAAAATTGAAAAATTGAAATTTGTTTTTTTTTTAATTACTGTATTTTGGATGAACTTTAGGAATAAATATATTTGACAAATAAAAAAAAATAGTTTATTTTCAAATTTTCAAAATTATAAAAAATCGAAAAATAAACATTTTTATTTTTTTTTTTTTTTTCAATAAATTAAAAAAAAATATATAAGATTTTAGGAAAAAACTTATTTAATTCAAATTTAAAGCAAAAACCAAAAAAAATGTAATTTTAAGCCCTTTAAACTAAATTTACTATGAGAAAATTAAATTATTAATAAAAATTAAATATATTCTTTAATGCGCCAAAAAGTAAATCATTTTGAAAAAAAAACTTGTTTATAACTCAATTTTTCAATTTTTTTGTCCAAAAATAGGTGAAGCCCCAATTCTTAAGAGTTACCGCAAAATAACATATTTACAAACTTTATTAAAAGAAGTTTTAAAAATGTTTTAAAAGTTTAAAAAATATAAGAAAACAAAAACAAAATTTAAGAAATTGTTTTATTTTCATTAACTTTATCTTTATTTATGGATAAAAACTAGAAACCCGTTTTTATTTTTGGTTTACAGCAGCAGCAAATGGCAGTCATTATGATCCTGTTTTTTTATTATGATTTTTATTGCATTCCTTTGCGTTCCTAAAATTCTCATGTATAACACCCCATGTATACAAACAAAATGATTTCCTACTTAAAATATTAACATTAGCTTAAAGTAGTTTTATTTTTAACAGAGCTAATAAAAAAATGTTTTTAATGTTCCAGATCAGTAATGAGACAAAAATAATAAGTTATTAGAGCCTGCCAAAAAATGTAGATTTGCTGTTCTAGAACACTACAGTAAAAAAGAAATTTAGTTTTTATTTGCTATTAAACATAAAGTTGGACATTCCAAACATTGAAAATATACATATGTTATTATCCTTGAAAATCTCCAGAGGCATGAATATGGTATTCCAAGGATTTTTAAAACAAAAAAATTCCTTAAGGTGTTTTTACTCTTTAAAAAATTGGGCAGACAAAAAATGCAACTTTTTTTTCTGCCACAAAAATATAGCAGGCGCTATTTTTTCTGCAAGTGCCAGGCTATTTTAATGAATATTTTAGTAATTTTAAAAATACCAACCCTAAAGTATTTGGACAGAATAAAATTTACCTAATCTAAAGGAGCGTCGGTCATTTATTAAAAAAATATATTTATTAATAACAAATAAAATTTGTGCACTTATTCTGTAATTAAAATTTTTTAAAACATATAAATCGGTTTCTTAATACTTGTAAGAGTGACGGCCTGGCTTATTAATAAAAGCTACTGTTGTTGTGTCAAGGGGACATCTCAAAAGATTTGTCAAATTCAAGCGCATGTAAGAAAATCATTAAAAAATATTTAAATATATAAAACAAAACTATTACTTTTTATTACAAAAGAAATATTCTAGAGCCTACTTAAAACTGAAAATTACGACATAAAATGGTAATTTAAAAAATTCGAAAAAAATATATAAAACTTAAAATTATGAAATATTTTTTTTTACATACATATAATAAAATATCCAACCAAAACGAAATTAAAAGTAGATACAAATTAAATTAGGGTTCTTTAATTTTTTTTTGGGTCAGCACTTAAAAAATACACATCAATTATATAAATCCATACCCATTAAATATATAAACCCATACCCATTAAATACATAAATAAAAACGAAATTAAAAATAGATACGAATTAAATTAGGGGTATAATTTTTTTTACGTCGCAGCTAACATTTAAGAAATACCTAATAAATATATAAATCCAAACCCAATAATATATAAATAAAAACGAAATTAAAAGTAGACACAAATTGGGTCCACATTTTTTTTTTTTTTTGAGGTCGGTGCCAGCACTTAAAAAATACCCATTAAATATATAAACCCATACCCATTAAATATATGAATGAAAACAAAATTAAAAGTAGACTTTAATTAAATTAGGAGTCTACAATTTTTTTTTTAAGTCGGTGCCAGCATTTAAAAGATACCCATTAAATATATAAACCCATACCCATTAAATATATAAATAAAAACGAAATTAAAAGTAGACACGAATTAAATTAGGAGTCTACAATTTTTTTTTTTTTTGAGGTCGGTGCCAGCACTTAAGAAATACCCATTAAATATATAAACCCATACCCATTAAACATATGAATAAAAACGAAATTAAAAGTAGACTCGAATTAAATTAGGAGTCTACAATTTTTTTTTTTTTTAGGTCGTTGCCAGCACTTAAGAAATACCCATTAAATATATAAACCCATTCCCATTAAATATATTAATAAAAACGAAATTAAAAGTAGACACAAATTTAATAAGGCGTCTACAATTTTTTTTTGAGGTCGGTGCCAGCACTTAAAAAATACTCATGAAATACATATATACAAACAAAATTAAAAGTAGATACACATTAAATTAGCGGTATACAATTTTTAGCACTTAGGAAATACCCATTAAAACTATAAATAAAAAGGTAATTTAAAAAATTAAATCGACTAAAAAAAATTATCTTAAAATTCTGAGATAAATTTTTTTCTACCTACAATAGATTTTTCAACAAACAAGAAAACGAAGAGTACAAAACAAATTAGAGATCTTCAATCAAAATAGAAACGAAATATGCAATACAATACGGAATGGAGAAAACATTTTACTTCAGAAATTTTAATTTCTTTTTTATATATTTGACGGGTATTTTTTTTGCGTGCTGGCACTGACCTAAAAAAAATGTAGACCCCCTTTGTTGTACCCACTTTTGATTTTGTTTTTGTTAAGTAATTTGGTGTATGTGAAAAAATAATATTTCAATATTTTAAGTTAATTTTTTTAAGTCGATTTTTTTAATTACCCTTTTATTTAAAATAATATTAAATATATTTTTGTTGATTTCACTTAGTTACTCATGGCAAATGTATCATAATTTTCTTGTTGCTAAAACAAAATTACTTATACACATTTTTTTGATCGTGCAAATAACGATCTTTATTGTCCTTTACAAAAAAATCTTTAAAACATTTCTAACACTTTCAGGACCATCTTTTGTGAAACGTAAGCCCGATAAAACATTCAACGTGGGACATGAAAGGCCTTTTTCTTTTAAAGCGACTCGGATTGGATCGATTTGGAGCAATTTTCAAAACAACCTAATTTCAACAGACATAAAATATTTCTTAAGCAAACATTCGCTTTTGTGCCTCGTTCTTTCAATTTAGGGAGACACAGAAAGTGCGGAATTAAATGCATCGCAGTCAAGCTGTCTGCCGTGATGTGCACCGAGGCAGTTTAAATCGGAAGATATAAAGATTTTTTACTACTATTTAAATTAAGTAGAATCACTTTTAATTAACTTAGAAGTTTCTAAAATAAACCAAACGAAAATGATATTGAAAATGGCACTTACAAACAAAAGCGCCTAAATTGAACTAGCACTTTTACGGAAAGCTGACTTACATGACTGTGAAAACCAATAAGCTAACGTCATAGATAGAGAAAGCATTTCATTCATAAACGCAATCGAGAGCTGCGGCCAACATGTTGTTGTTTATTATTAGGGGCGATAAAATGGTACAAGCATAGTTTGTACTTACTTGTGAAATGATAATCACATACTTTACACACTTGGCACTGTCTTACCATTTTAATTTTTTAAAAGTACTTACACAAACCTGAAATTTATACAATTGCCACAAAAATTACCCAAACAACAAAAATATATATTTTAAAACGCCATATTGAATGTGTCATCTGTCGAGCGAAGTAGAATCCATGAGCGAAGCTGAAGGTGGCAAAAGTACGCTTCTACGAAAATCCGCTGTTGTCACGTTGTCGCGCCTTTATTAGTAGCTCTTTAAAAAGAAAATAGTATTTTGACATTATTACTTTTCCGTGTTATACTTAGTATATATAGTAATAAATATAACAAATATTATTTACAGTTTAAAATACAATAGTTGAGCTTATTTTGATGTAATTTTAGGAATAAATTAAGTAAAATTTAATCATAATATACTATCAAGTAAATGAAACAGAAAGATTCTTGGCAGCCACGCTTTACGACAAAATAGTATCTGTAGTAAACATTTTCCCGGGTTTTGGAAGATTTTATTGTTTCGAGTACAGAGGTTCATTCATCGCTCAGGCAGAACCTTAGAACGTGCGTTTATGATGCCACGCTTATGCCAAATCGATGCTTTCTCCAGTTAAACTAACAGCTCATTGGTGAAAACACTGAAAATATTTGTAAGTACAGGAGGTAGCTTTACAAAATAGGAAAAGGCAGTGGATATTTGTTCACACAGTGAACAAATATATATTTTTTAATTTGTCCACACATGTGTGGACGATCAGTTAAAATATGATTTGTCCACACGTATCTTGTAGGAATGTGTATTATTAAACATTGTTGATAATTAAACAAGTATAATTTGTTCATTGTTTTTATGAAAAAGTAAATTTTATAATTACCACTTTTTCTTTTGAAATAAAAGTCATTTTTTGTCCAGTTTCAAAGTAAAGCTCTTAGCATATAATTTAAATAAACATGCCCAAATGTAACTCTCCCAATTTCCAAAAAAGGCAAGAAAATTAAAAAATGTGCAATAAAGAAACAAACGCCTGTAATCAAATTTTACAAACCAGAATGTTATTAGTTTGCTATAAAAATAAAAAATTATACATTTTATCCAAAATGTAATGCTTTACATACTTTACGTGGTTTTTGTTTTCCAATAAATTTTGTATGGTATAATTAATGTTTATTCCACTGCTTTAAGTTAAGAAAAATATTTATCCATACTTCACAATAAAGATGCATTTCCTGTGCTGATGATTAGTTAAAAATATAATTTTACCACTGTGCGCACAGATATCCACTAGAATTTAAATTAGACTTAAGTTTTGCAAAAATTTTTAAACCTCAACTAATTTGAGATTTTAATTTTTTATGCATATACCTATGTGCCATAAACTTAAGTAGAAGGATAGCCTAAAATAAATTTGGCCCAGGTATTCTCTACGTCATTGCTGGCACTCACTTACTTGCTTTTTCGCTCTGGAAAATAGTCGAGAATGGATTTTTTTTCTGGCATTTGATATTTAGTCCAGCAACTGAAGACCTGAAAGTACCCGAAGCTGTAACATAAATCTGTACAGTTTTCATTTGTAACGCAAGCTCTCGAGCGAGAAAAAGTTTATCACGATTCCGACGTGGGAATCCGCTGAAAATGGCTCCCCAAAGTTCCAAAAATGAGTTTCCCGCGAATATCTGCCAAAATATGCGAATTAGAGAATTTTTGTTCAGACTAAAAATGGTTCCAACAATTTTTTTTGCAACACCAATATTTTTCGCAAAGACGGCCGTCAAAAAATTCATTACATTCCACACTGGATAGATGTGGTAGCTAAAAAATGCAGATGGGCAAAACAATTTTTTATCAAAACGCAAGAAAGATGGTAAGGTTTCATTATAAAAAAGGAAATGTTAATAACAAACCATTTTTTCAAAAGGATGAATAAATGAGATACTTTCAAAATATTGTGAAAAAAACTTTGATCGCTTTTTTTAATATCTAGAAAAATCAGAATGGACCCAAACTCATATGCAATGATAGGTATGGGTAAAAAATGTACATTTTTGCCCGAGTAATGGAACAATTCGTCCGCCCGCTTATAAGTGAATCCATGAAGATAGCGGCATTATAGCGGTAGAGCGGCAGCTGAAAGGAGAGGACTTTTGGGTCCACTTATCTCGAAAACTATCAATTTTTGAAAAAATTATAAAAGCCATTTTTGTAGACTACAAGGCGGTCTTCATTTTTTGTCTAAACAAAAGTTCTCCAGTTCGCATATTTTGACAGATATTAGCGAGAAACCCACCATTTTTAGCCCTTTCCACCTATTAATGTTGATAAACTTTTTTTCGCTCGAAAGCATCCCCGACGACCTAAGAATTGCGCCACAAGGAAAAACTGTACAGATTTATTTACAGCTTTGTCCCTTCAATTACTGGACTAATTATACATTCTATATTATATTCTTAATTTTTTAAAATTTTAAGACTAATAAAATAACCCAAATGCTGCTTTATTTTTTATAAACATTTATAGCGTTTTGTTAACAATTAGAAGGGACCAAAATGTTTTGGCACATTTTTTAGAGTAAAAAATATTGTAAATGGGAAGTGTTTAAAATTTTATGACTAATACCTTTACTAAACTTACTTATTTCATCTTCTCTTTAAAAATTAAAGATAGTGCACCCCGGCCGCAGAGGGTAGCAAGAAGTCAATTTTATTGTTTAGCAGGTATTAAAGATTCAATAGGTTAATTTTCATGACTGTTAAAATAACTAACTCAAAATACGTTAGTATCTCTAAGTCTATAAGTATTATGAATTTTTGGAATTTTTATTTTTAATATCCTTCGCAATAATTTTTAAAATACTCATGAGTTTTAAAAACATTTCTGGAAATAATTTACTCTTTCGTGGTATTACTAGTAAAAATTTCGAGCTACACAAATTTATTAAATTGGTTTGAATGTTTTATCGGTCCAAATCCCTTATCCAAAGTAAACAATCACATATATTTCAAAAATCGATCAACTGAAACCTTTTAAGCATTGACACAAACTACCCTTTTAATATATCTGTCCCTTTAGAAAGTAGAAAGAAACCCTAAAATGCTAATAATACCGTCTCTGTATCTCCCCGAAGGGAGACAAAGGTCTGTCCTATGAAGAAATAAACATCGCCATTGCAATAAATACCGGTTAGGGTTGAAAGAAAAGTGCCTAGTAGGGAGACACAAAGGTAACAAGGAATGAGCAGAGAGAACGAAATAATCATGAAAGACTTCTTGTAAGCGTGTTTTTAGGGGACAACGATTTATTTTTCAAAGATTCATGACACAGTTTGTCTTGCTAATAATTTAACGTATAAAGAAAAGAAAGTAGGTTAGTATTTCTGGGTTAGTGGAAAAAAATAGCAAAATATATATATTTTTAAATCAAGTATGGATAAGACTTTGTTGAGCGAGTATTTTGTGTGTTTGCCTAATAGACCAAGGCTTATCTGTTAAAAAAAGACGAAATGTATTGGATGTACGAGGTGGTCAGGGCCCGCTTTAGGGGGCAACCCGAGCATCTGCCCAGAGCGGTAAAATTTGGGGCAGCATTTATATCAATAAAATATAAAAGAAGTTATGTACTTTCTTTTGTAATGCTAAAGGTTCGGAAAGAATATATACGCTAATTTAAGTATAATAGATCAAGGCAATAATTTAATAATTTTGTGCCAATAATCAAAAATTAATTTTTCCTATGAACATAGAGATGAAGCGCTTGAATATCCCAAAAGTAAATACAAAGTAGATTTTTTTTCTTCACGATTGATCAAGCCACCAATACTCTAGATACTTCTTTTACACTTCTTAGTGACCACAATACATATTTTGAATTTCTTTATGACATCTAGAATTAAAAAAATATGCCAACAGAAAATTTAATATTCCATTGCAAAAAATTGGAAAATATTTTAACCAATGGATATTAATTGGATTTAAATGGAAATGAATTGGCGTTTGAGAAAAGAAGTGTTGCCATGGGCAAAGAAGTTTTAAAAATTTTCTAAAGTCAAGATCCACACAACCTTGACTGAATGGCTTAGCCATATTATTTATCGAGCACGAGAAATAAGAACTTAAAAATGTAATTAAAAATTTTGCAGTTAAAAGTTCGCAAAAAAGTTTTTTGTTAATTATTTTTAAGTTGTTAATTTGCATTTAGCTAATGTTTTTAGTTTTAAAAATAAAAAGCATTGTTTTTAAATTGTGTGTATTTTGTATTTGAAATCTTATTTAATTTTTAACCTAATTCAATACCACCAAATCAATTTCTGGGGCAGAAATTCTTTTTATGCAAAAACTATTAAACCAAACCCTTTAAAATTTATCGTAATACAGAAGTTTTACTTAGAAAAAAAAAACAAAATTGCTTTTCCTTGCTTTATTTTTTTTTATTAAATTAATAGAAAAGCATTTTTCCTCAGAAAAAAATATAAATTAAACGCTAAAAACTTAAATTTGCCTTTTCCCTGCTTTTATTTAAATTGGGTGGTTTTAATTCGGGGGCGATTGGGGTAAATTTTGGAAAAAAAATTACTACAACCCGCAAGATGTGAATAAAACTGGCGCAGAGGTTAGTGATCTTAAAGAAGAAATTTTTCCATTACACATCCATTTCTAAATTACTTTTTTAACATCAGACTTATTGAAAATTATAAAAACACGGATCCTGGTTTTACACCTTTTTATTTGATATCAGGTTTACAAACGTTTCTATGGAAACACTTCAACGTAACGAAATAATGACAACTGTTTAACTTTTAACTGTCTGTCAACTTCTTATCTCGTCGGAATACAAAACTAAACTGGCCCGTGCGGATTTCCTTCGAGCTTTTTATAGTAATGTGGAAAAGAATGGAAAAGCCTGGAAAAGTCTAGAATTAGCTGGAAGAATTCTTTTACTACAGGATGCCAGAAAAGTGTGAAAAGGATGTCTCCAGCGCCCTCAGGATAATCCGCAATGACCGTTGAAAAAGGGAAAAACTAAGGTAACCTATTTTAAATAAATTATTAACCTAAATAAAATAATTCTAACTTTTTATATTTCTATTAACTAAACACTAACTTAAGTCCGTAACATTGCCCCCTCCCAAGTTTTGATCGTCTCGATCAAGTATCTTCTTGATCTTGATAGCGGCACAGTCGTTCCAGGTGTACAACTTTCATCTTCGCCTGTGGGCTCTTCTGAATTCGGTACACCAGATCATTAAGCCAGGTCACTACTTTATATGGTCCTTCCCATGACTTCTGCAATTTTGGTGAACGCCCCTTGGTTCTTTTTGGATTGTATAGCCAAACTTTTTCACCGAACAGGAATCCCAGATGATTAGCTTTTAAGTCATAACGGGACTTCATACGGTCACTTTCTTTCTGTAGCTTATTACGAACCCCTTCGTGTATTTCTGCAGCTGTTTACTGAGCTGACTTACATAATCTTCTGCTGGTTCTTCATTGGTGGATGGTCGTCCAGTATGTAAGTCAACTGGAAGGCATAACTCCGCTCCAAAAATGACTTTTGCAGGTGACGTTCCAGTTTCGTGAACTGCGGAGCGAAAGGCTAGTTAAAACGGCTGTATACAGTTGTCCCAGTTACTTTGTTGGTCATTTACCTTAATTTTCAGGTAGTTATCAAGAGTTCTGTTAAATCTTTCGACCATTCCATCTGACTGGGGATGAAGGGGTGTAGTTCTGGTTTTATGGATACCCAGGAGATTACAGAGGTTCTTGAATAGATCGGAATCAAAGTTTCTACCTTGATCAGTATGTATTTCTCTTGGTACTCCATATCGGCAAATCCATTGTTGAAATAGTACGTCGACAATAGTGGTAGCTTCTTGATTTGGTATTGCGTAGACTTCCGGCCATTTGCTGAAGTAATCCATCGCTACCAAAATATAGCGATTCCCAGATTTACTTATTGGAAATGGTCCTGCTATGTCTATAGCAATTCTTTCAAAAGGTGCTCCTACATTGTATTGCTTCATCTTGCCATGGCTTCGTGTCTTAGGTCCCTTGCTGGAGGCGCAGTCCTTACACATTTTGCATCAGTCTTTAACATCGGCACGACTTCCCAGCCAGTAGAACCTTTCTCGAACCTTTTCAAGTGTCTTCATTACTCCAAAATGGCCACCTCCTATACCATTGTGCAAGGCTTGCAATAATTCTGGAATCCTTTTGGTTGGTAGTATTGTCTGATAGGTATGGCTTTTGCCGTCAGAACTTTCCCAGACTCTTTTCAATAGGCCATCTTTCATTACCAAAGAGTCCCATATGGCCCAGTACCCTTTATATCTCGGAGATTTTGAAGCTACTTTTTGATATGAGGGTCGTTCTGAATTTTCTGTCTTAAGTTTCACAATATCTCCAACATCAGGATACTCTCGTTCTTTTTTTGCGAGGATTTTAGGGTCCCATTCTTGAGAGCACTGGATGCGTGTTATTCGGCAGTGAAATTCGTCGGGATCTTCTTGTTCTTCACGTCTACTGCAATGTTTACAATCTTCGGGGCAAGGTCTTCTTAATAGAGCGTCAGCATTTTTATGGTTTAATCTTCTTCGATGTTCAATCTTAAAATCGTATTCTTGAACACGTTGTAACCATCGAGCTATCTGACCTTCGGGATTCTTGAACTGAAGCAACCATTTAAGTGATGCATGGTCAGTCCTCAGGTGAAATTTCTGGCCATAAAGGTACTTATGAAAATGTTCCAGAGATTTGACGATAGCTAGAAGTTCTTTTCTAGTCACACAATAATTTCGTTCAGGTTTTGAAAGAACTTTGCTGAAATACGCTATCACTTTTTCTTGGCCATCTTGTATCTGTGACAAAATTCCACCAATAGAAGCATTGCTTGCATCAGTGTCCACAATAAATGTTTGATTGGGTTGAGGGTATGACAACACTGGAGGACTGCAAAGGGCTTTCTTCAGTTGTATAAAGGCTGCTTCACAATCTTCGGTCCATTCATAGCTTTTGTTGTTTTCGGTAAGTCGATGTAATGGTCTTGCAATGTCAGCAAATCCATGTATAAATCTTCGATATTCACTATCCCACTTCTGACACCAAATGTTCCGTGACAATCCGTATAAAAACACGGATCCTGGTTTTACACCTTTTTATTGGATATCAGGTTTACAAAGGTTTCTATGGAAACACTACAACGTAACGAAATAATGACAACTGTTTAACCTTTAACTGTCTGTCAACTTCTTATCTCGTCGGAATACAAAACTAAACTGGCTCGTGCGGATTTCCTTCGCGCTTTATATAGTAATGTGGAAAGAATGGAAAAGTCTGGAAAAGTCTAGAATTAGCTGGAAGAATTCTTTTACTACAGGATGCCAGAAAAGTGTGAAAAGGATGTCTCCAGCGCCCTCAGGATAATCTGCAATGACCGTTGAAAAAGGGAAAAACTAAGGTAACCTATTTTAAAAAAAATATTAACCTAAATAAAATAATTCTAACCTTTTATATTTCTATTAACTAAACACTAACTAAAGTCCGTAACAATATTTTAACGGGCTTATTTTATTAAAATTTTATTTTTGTGCAAAACTATTATATTTATATAAAAATATTTAATTAAAATATTTTTAATTAAAAAATATAAATGATTGACAAAATACCTATTTAATTTAATGTTATTTATTATTTTCTTTATTGTTTATATTATATTTTTTATTATTAATAAATATGCATATTTAAAACATGAATTTGCAGCAATAAAATTTAAATATGTTAAGCTTCGCCCACAATTTATAAATCTGGTGGCCATATTTGGGCATAAAAGCTTTTTACCATATAAATTAAAATAAGCCACATCCACTCTCCATGTAAGCCATATATTTATATTTTATAATATTAAAACATAAAGAAACCTCTAAAAAACTAATAAACATTTAATATTATATTAAATATGCATGAATTACTAGAAATTCATTTAAATTATCAATATTAAATAAATAAACAATATTATGTAATACTTCATCAAATCTATAGGAAATTTGGTCAAATCTTGCCTGAAGACATTTAAAATTAAAGTTCAATCTTTCTTTTTTTTTTTTTTTAATAAATTAAATCTAAAGTCATAATAACAAATTTTAAGTATTATACTTCATAAATCTATAGGAAATTTGGTCAAATCTTGCCTCAAGACATTTAAAATTAAAGGGGTTGTCCAATCCGTTTTCTGTATTTTTTTTAATAAAATTAAATACTAAAAGTCCATAATAACAAATTTTAACATATTTAAGAAGTATGGTTGTTATATATTGGATCAATAAAGCTTATTTAATAGCTAAAATAATAATGCGAAGTTAAGGAACGCCGTGCATGTTCAGTAACTGCATGTGTGACCGCCAGTGAACACCGTGTGCCGTTGGCTGTGGGTTGGATTCCAATATCCGCATATTTCGGTACTTAGACAACTTTGACGAAACTGGAGTAAATGAGTTTAGCATCTAGAAAGCCGGCACCCACGGTATCTAGTTTAAAAGTTTCATACTTTCTTTATAATATTTTTTTATTGTTGAAAATAAGTACGTCCGGTTATTTTAGCTGTATATTTATATATCGATTTATTTACCTACTTAGAAAATAGAGAAATTATAATAATACTTCAAATTAAATCGCCCAGTAGAGTTTGGTACAGGGTGGCCCGTTTATCTTGTGACACAACCTTATCTCCTAAAATGTACAAGATACAGAAAAAAGTTTTTAAAAAGTTTTTAGTTTAATTTATATTTTGACAATATTTTGCTTTCGTATATACAGGGTACTCCATTTTTCGTGAACACGCATCAACTTTCTTAATTTAAATGGGACACCCTATAAATTATTGCATCTTTGGATTTAACGTAAAATTTTAGACAAATAACATATACATATAATGTCCTATACTTAAATCTTACCGTTTTTGACATATTTTAAATTTTATATAAAAAATGACGTTTGCGGATCCTAAAATAATTATCAATTTTTCTTATTATTTAATTTTAATTAGATTTTTTATCATAAAAAACAATTAAAGAAATTTTATAATATTTTATTAAATGTTTATACAGGTATTCAAAAAATAAGATTAAAATAAAAATTGAAAAAACTGCCAAAAATCAACTTTCAATGAAACCCCAAACTTTTATTGCTCTGTAATAAATTAAATAATTGGTTCTTTAAAAAATAGCTTATTCCAAAATTTTTTAGTTTTTGAAATATTGGCAATATAATATTTTTCTATTTTAAAAATGCTATAGTCTGCTCTTAGGTTTTATTAATAGTTGGCCATGACAACGTTTAAAAATCAATCAAGTACAATAAGAATGTTACTATTTGTTCAATAATCTGCTTGTTTAAACTATGAGCCGCTTATCTTGCGACACTACCTTATCTCAGAAAGTATATAGGAGATAAAGCAAAAAGTTAAATGCAAAAATTAATTGACTAATTTCAGTATTTAATTTATTTCATTTTATTCTTTGATATATTACACATTCTGAATTACTTAATTGTTTGTTAAACGCTGTCATGACCAACTATTAATAAAACTTAAGAGCCATATACAGACTATAACATTTTTCCAATAGAAAAATATTATATTACCAATATTTCGAAATAAAAATTTTGAAATAAGCAACTTTACACAAACTTACCCTTATTTTTATTGCTCAGTAAGATAAATGTATAATATTTGGGTTTCCATTTAAAAAAAGATTTTTGGCAGTTTTTTTAATTTCATTTTTAATTTTATTTTTTTTAATGCCCTGTATAAACATTCATTAAAATATTATAAAAATCTTTTTAGGTAGGTTCTTTTTAGTAAGAGATCCAATTGAAATTAAATAATAAAGGCTTTCTTATGCAAAAAATTGATAATTATTTTAGGATCCGCAAACGTTTTTTTATATATAATTTAAAATATGTCAAAAACGGTAAGACTAAAGTATGAACATTAAATATGAAATGTGTCTAGAATTTTACGTAAAATCAGAAGATGCAATATTATATAGGGTGTCCCATTTAAATTGAGAAAGTTGATACGTGTTCTCGGAGAATGGAGTATCCTGTATATACAAAAGTAAATTATTGTTAAAATATAAATTAAACCGAGAAACTTTTATATGGAACTTTTTTCTGTATCATGTATATTTTATGGAATAAGGTAGTGTCCCAAGATAAACGGGCCACCCTGTACTGTCTTAGTTTAAAAATGATTTTCCCCTTCATACATATTTATTAAAAAAATGTAATATATTTCTTAAATAATAGGCAAAAAATATTTTTAATTTATATTCTCCTTTTTAATACTCACAAACATGCCATGTTAAAAGCATACTAAAATACCTCAGAAAATAGGCTTACTTTATGCATGCTTTTACATCTACATAGTTAGTTTTCCCTCGGTTGTTTTAAAGTACATTTTAAGTAGGGTGGAAAAACAGTCAAGTCTAGAATAACATATCTTGCCTAAAACTAATTTTGTAAAGAAAATTAGAAAGTAGAAATTAAATGTTGTGGTGAATCGTGTTTATAATTTCAAATAAAGTTAATTTTTGACGTATTACAATACAATTGTAAAAACTTAAAATATGCTTTCGATATTTCTTAATGAGGGTTAAGCCAGTAAAATATCATTTATACAAGGTGAGTCGAGAGAAACGGATCAAACTCCAGAGGTGTTATTGTTAACGTAAAAATAATTTTAAAAAATTTTTTTATCTTCTTATCCAATTCTTATTTGTTTTCAAGTTATTGCGTAATTACAAACGGACAATGGTTCCTAGATAAACATTATTTTAATGGATATATTAATTAAAAATATATTATAATATATATATATATATATATATATATATATATATATATATATATATATATATATATATATATATATTATATATATATATATATATATATATATATATATATATATATATATATATATATATATATATATATATATATATATATATATTTAAAAATTGTAATAATATACTTATAATAATTGACTATAGCGTTCTTTTAATAAATGTTCCAAAATACCGCCATTAACTCCTAAAAATCTTCTGATTCGTCTGGGAAGGGCTTTCGTTGCTTCCCCGATTGATTTGTATATCTTTTTTTAACAACAGCTGCAGCATTTTAATGCGTCAAATTAATGCATGTCAAATATCGATTTTGCTTTGTATGTCTTATTTTTAAAGCAGCCCCACAGATAATAGTCTGACGGTGTGAAAATTGGAGATCTTAAAGATCAGTTAATACCAATCTGATTCCCCGGAAACCGGATTGTATACATTTAAATAATAACAAAAACTTTTATGTTTTTTCGATTCTTATTTGTTTTTAAATTATATCCTAATCAAAAAATGTATCGCTTTTTATTATAGGTGGTGTAGCTACTGGTTTTGTTGTTCTAATATGTGTTTGTATCATTGTATTGTGACAGTATATTCACGTTTATTTTTAAATTTATACAGTTACAAATTTAGAATATGCAAATACTCACTTACTACTATACTATTTACTGTACTTAGGTCTCAGCTTTAATGGACTGTCCCAAGATAAAAAACAATATATTTGTCGTCAACGATTTTCACATCTAAGAACTCCGGGTAAAAACGTTTTTATCAAAGTTTTTAACTGTGCCAGACCGAAACGCTTTCCAGTGCTAACCTATTGTCTGAATGAACCACTTAGTTTAGAAAAAGTAGAAAATATACTGGATTTGGTAAAGGATGATGCAACAACTAGCTGACAAAAAATTGCTACTTAATTGGGCATTCCACAAAAAAGAGTAATCAACACGTTTCACGATCAAGACATATCCATACAATGTACAGCACCTACAGCAAAAAGATTATGTTTGGCGTACGCCATTTTGTGGTTGGATAAACAATATTCGTTGTATTGTGTCGCGCATGGTTTTTACTGAATTAAGCAATATTCTTCCGGGACGCCATCAATAATACTTACAACTCTCATATATGGTTGGACGAAAATCTCCAAACAACAGTTGAAATCAGTTTAAAGCACAAGTTTTCGGTAAATCTGTGAAAAATAATGGTCTGTGTTTATTTAATTAATTCTTATATTTTAGATAATTACCTGGGAGAGGCCACTATTTAAATTTTATATAAAATGACTTAACAGGACTTCTGTAGTAAGTTCTTTAAAACATTAGGTTGCAAATATATTACCAACACGATGAAGCTCCTGCATATTTCGCTTGTCAGGTCCCGCAATATTTAGACGGCAAGTTTTCAGAGAAATTGGATTGATCGCGGTAGTCCTACTAATTAGCCTCCAAGATCTCCAAATCTCACACCGCTAGACTCATTGCTTGTGGGGCTGCCGGCTGGTTTAAAAATGAGATATACAAAATACAAGTCAACAATCGACATGCACTAATTCTACGCATTAGAAATGTTGCAGTTGTTATTAAAGAATTACATAAATCAATCGGAGAAGCAACGGAAGCCCTTTCCAGACTAAGCAGAAAATATTTAGGATTTAATGGCGATATTTTTGAACAATGAACAATTATTAATTAAAAAAACGCCATAAATAATTTATATAACTTATAAATATTACAAATATTATAATTAATATAAATATTATATTTATTATAATG
The DNA here is from genome assembly GCA_019359885.1 of Listronotus oregonensis. Taxonomy (NCBI): domain Eukaryota; kingdom Metazoa; phylum Arthropoda; class Insecta; order Coleoptera; family Curculionidae; genus Listronotus; species Listronotus oregonensis. The sequence continues at coordinate 75,789 of JAHBCN010002173.1, forward strand.
ATTATAAATAATATAATTATTATAATAATATTTATCCGATAACTTTTATTTGTTTATAATTACGCTATTACTTAAAAAAAAAGTAAGAATTCTACGTGTAGGACAAATATTTTAAAAGCAAAAAATTAAAATAACAATTTTAAGATTTTTCAACAAAAAATATTAATAGAATTTTTAATTTTTTTGAATGTTTAAGTAAAAAAAATGATATGTAAATTTTCCATTTTTTTTTATAAAAAAAATGAAAAGTGGATATTTTTATTTTTTTTAATTGTTCCATTTTTAAGAAACAATAAGAAAATAAAGAAGGTTTTTTCTAGTTTTTTTTTATAATTCAATGCGCCAAAAAGTAAAATATTTTGTAAAAAAAAATGTCGATAACTCAATTTTTCGATTTTTGATGGCCAAAAAAGGTTATGCTGCGGTTCTAATCAATTACCAAAAATTTTAAATATTAAGTTAAAAAAACATTTTTTAAAACAAGTTTTTTAATTTGTGCTCAAAACTTTAAATTAAATAAAACCCATCAATTTATTACATTACACAATTTATATAATAAAGGAGCTTGCTGCGAAATTATTATGTTAAGATTAACAAGAATACAAAATGTAACTTGATTGTGGCCTAAGTAATTTTAAAAAATGTATGTTTTTTTTTATAAATTACGTAAATCTCGCTACAAGTTTTATATTATATAAATTGCGTAATGTAATAAATTTATCAATGTAATTTAATTTAAAGCTATTTTTTCTTTTAAAAACATGTAAATAAAAGCCTGAAAAAAAATGTTTTGCTACAATTATTTTTTTTTAATTTTTTAGTTATTGCGTTTTTCTTGATATCCCTATCATGATGTGCAAGAAAAAAAAATAGTCCATCATTTTTGAGAGTCCGCCATATTAGGTTTAAATTTACGTCATTTTATTTTTTGTATTATTCTCAGCAAAGCCTTTCATTTGATATCTATATTGTGGGGGTGCAAAAAAATAACGGTTATTGTCTCGAAAGTTGCCTCCACTCCGATTTTGGCCAAATTTGTTATATTGGGGTTTTTTGTAGCGCTGATCACGAATCTAAAAACAATTTTTTTGATCAACGTTGTGTTTTCGAGATATCATCAAATTTAAAAATTAAACTAACCGTACTTTGACTATTCCTACTCCTTTTTGCACAGAATTTTTGATTTATATACTAAATTGGCATACAATATTTTATAAACACTTTTTGGAAACTTATTTTTATATTTATTTTACACCTTTTTTTCATTTAATTGCAAACCTCCACTTTTAAACGCTGCTTACGTTGCAACCACGTATACACGGGGAATTTTATAAGCAAAAAGGGCGGCGGCCTTTGACATTAAAACTTCACAATTTAATGGAAAAAAGGTGTTAACAAATTTAAAAAAATTAAGGTGTTTATGAAATATTATGTGCCAATTTAGTGTAAAATTGATAAATTGTGTACAAAAAGAAGGGGGAATATAGCACTGTTGGTATAAGGCCCGATGTAAGGTTTGGCGCACAGAGACGTCGCTTGTGGATTGAGGCGATAGGTTAGCTTTCACTACTACAGGTAAAAGTTGACTCTATTGGGCCAGGTTTTATTTTTAACAAACCCTACACAAATGACATCAAGGGATAATCAAACACAAACAAGGCAGGTGTAATCAACATTTACACAGACAGTTTAAAAACAAAAGAAGGTACAGGATGTGGAATCTCTTCTAGATCTCTAAACTTAAACATCAAATGGGCGATGAGTGAGTTGCCAAGTATGCTCCAAACTGAGCTTACAGGCATAACCATAGCTGCAAAAAAATAATCAGTAGAAACATCACTGATAAGGTCATGCTTATCCATACGGATTGCAGACAGACACTACTAGCTCTAAGAAGACCATGCTACACCTCGGGTCTGGTACTAGAATGTCACCGTGCCCTTGCGGATGCTTTCAACAGGAACGTGGTCACCCTCTGCTGGACCAAAGGACACGCTCACTCCAAAGGCAACCGCATAGCTGACTCGTTGGCCAGGAAGGCTGCCGGACCAAACCTTTTGGACCCGAGCCTTTCGTAGGTCTGACGGAGTCTGCGATAAAGGACCTAATTAAAAGACACTCTTATTAGCAGTTTACAAGACAATGGGATGAAACAGTAAACTGTAACTTTTCCAGGGAGTTACTTAACTATCCTGACAGAGATACAGCTAAGCATTACTTGGCAATGCCCAGGGAGAACCTTTGCCTAATCACGGGCGTTCTTACTGGACATTGTCAATTACAAAATAACCTTTTTAGAATGGGTATAAATGATGTAATCTGTGTAGAGATTGTGAACAGAAGGACAAGACGCTGGAGCACATTTTTTGTGAATGCCTTGCACTCTCGTCCAAGAGAAGATCCATGCTGGACGAGTATTGGCTTTCCTTGGCCGACATTAAGGAGATTCCCCTCGGCGACGTTGTCACCTACTTTAAATCAGTAAGATGGGCGACGTACTGAGTTAGGAGCACAACGGGCCTACTGAGGCCTAGGTGCCGTAATATCTATCACCCTCCTTATTTTCAGATTCAGATTCAGATAGTAAAATAAGGTTAGTTTGATTTTCAACTTTGATGATAAATATCTTAAAAACAAAAAGTTGACAAAAAATATTTGCAGATTCGTGATCAGCGCCCCAAAAACCCCATTTACCAAATTTGGTCAAAATCAAAGTCGAGGCAATTTTTGAGATAATTACCAAAATAACTAGTCCGCCATCTTGGGCGAGATTTTATATTTTTACAAGCTAACTTAATAATTTCCATTTTTATTTAACTTGCAATGTTTGAATGTTTGCTTCTGTCAAATCTTGCAGCTAAATTTTAAAGCAGTTATCCTAAACCAATTAAGCTAAAATTTTGCATTCACTTTTCGTTTGGATGACAATGCGTTATGAGCTTAGTAACGTCATTCTACATCCAATATGGCGGACATATTGTATGTAGAATGGCGTCAACCAGACCAACCATGCATTGTCATCTAAACTAAACGTGTATGCAAAATGTCAGCTCAATGGGTTGGGGATAACGGCTTTAAAATTCCATTGCAAGATTCGACCCGAGCAAACAAACAAACATTGCAAGTGAAATTAAAGCATGTAAAATTACATGTCGCAATGTTAAAATTTTGACAGCCACATTATTCTGTAATATAAAAAAAAATGAAAATTTTTAATTAGTTTATGCTTAACCCTGGTAATCTAGGCCTATTTTATGGTTTAAATTAACTCTAACGGTATTTTATTAGGACAATTTAAGTCCTTGTTTCGCTAAATTTATTTTCTAAACGTCTCTTTCCACAACAAAACTTAAACGTTTCTTTAAAGTCGAATTCATACAAATACCACGTCCAAAGAAAACTTTAAAATTGTTAAAATCCTTTAGTAAAACATTCTTGAAGTGGTATACCAAGCATTATTTTATTAAACTTACAGCTTAGAAGGAAGTTTCTTGCAAAACCATCCAATTTATTTTTTTCTCTTTTTTGATGGTCATCAGGTGCATTTTAAAATAGTTATAAGACAAAATTTAGGAAGGGTTTAAATAATATCAGGTATTTTATTTTCACAACAGAACAAATACTTCAAACTCGAAGTTCGTCCAAGCATTCTTGCAATGGAGTATCTAGAAGGCGTGCGTAATGTCATCGTCACTTTAGTTCTTTTTATTTAATTATGCTCAAACTGACAGAGAGGGTAGTTCATGCTGTCTTGCGCAACGCATAATAATACACAATATGTTACTTTGGACAGAGCCTCTGTCCTGCTAGCAGAACGTATGTCTGCAAATGAATCCGTCGTTCTGGTAGGACGTTAATGGATATTTCCTAAAACAGGATACTCCTACAGGTATTTTTTTTTCGGTAATAAAATATTTAAAGTTTAAGCTTACAATAAAAATTAGGCCTACTATATAAATAATTTTGAAAGAAGGACAAATAATAATTATTTTAATTTAGTCCCTTAGTTTAAAAACTTTGGTAATAGCGGAAAAAAATAAAGGACATAAAATCTTTTTTTTGACACCTAACATGTCTTTTGGTTTGATTTAAAACTAAATATAATATAATTACCTTCTTTTTCGCAAATTTTTCCACAGAAGATAAATTTACAGTGGTTATTTTGTCATCGTCATCCCACTCTACTTTTGCGCAGTTTTTTGTTAAGGGAGGGGGGGGTAACGTTAATTCGTGCAAAAAAAGCACGTTTATGCGAATTTTTTGGACGACACAGTTAAAATCTATTTGTTAAAACTGATGCTACATTAAAGTATAACATTCGAAGGATATTAAGTAAAATTTTCCTGAAGAAATATTAACATTTTTTGATCGAATAGGCCATAGTATTGGGCTTCCATTAACCTTTAAACTTTGCAATACGGCGTCTTCCATATCTCTTAAAAGAAACAATAAATACCGCGTGGCGTATTCAAATAATGCCTTTCTTAAATTACGTACACTAGCGCTTAACAAAGTACCCATATCTCTCTATTATCTTTTCTTGTCCCCTATTTATTTAGGCTTGTGTTAGGCCTGTTTTTACTGCGTAAATCTGCTGCTTAAGCAAACAATTTAAACGTTTACCTAAATTGGAATTTATATCTATTCTATGTCGTCCAAAAACTTTGAAATTGTGTAAATCCTTAAGAAAAGAGTCTCAAAGATCTACACAGGCATTTCCTTTTTCCTTTAAGGTAAAGTTGATAAAATGAATCCTTGGAAAGTAGTGAAGGCGATCCTTTAACCTACTTTTACAAAGAGTTGCTCGAGCGTATTTTTTACCACTAAAGTTAAACAATAATAAAAAATATCAAACATAAACATAAAAAAATTAAAAGAGGTAATTTATATTTAAAGGCTATTTGACACCGACCTCAAAACCTCAAAAAAGTTGTAGTCTCAATTTATATTATACTTACTTTATCTTTCGTTTCTGCTAGTTAATTAAGTGTATGTTTGTTTATGCAACAGAGGTAAAAAGCAGGGGTGGATTTACGCAAAGGCTGAGTAGGCTTATAGCCATGGGTGGCAAATTTACGATTAATTAAAAAAAAATGTAGTCGTAAATTTTAATGATATAATTAATAATTTTGCAGAAAAAAATGTTCGAAAAATAAGTTATTACAGAGTTTTGCCTTTAATTAAATAATACATAGTTCAAAAAAATACTTATTTGTTTAACCATTTTAAATTATATTTTGTTTTATATTATAAACTTTGTTTGTTTTAAAGAATTGTTATTTATTTTTCTGTATGCTTTACTTGTGTTAAATTGGTTTATTTAATTTTTATAAGAATTACTGGTGAAGTTTACATTTTTTTAAAGCTAAATTTTTCGTTTTGATATTCAAAAAATACTAACATATTAGGACACCAAAAATACATTAGTCTATGGGCGGCAAAAAGTTAAATCCGGCCCTGGTAAAAAGCACAATTTTTTGCACGAAACACGAAAATTAAAAACACGTTAGTTTAAAAAAGAGCTTTTTGCACGTATTGGATACAATTTTTTTAATAAAATCGTCTTATTTAAAGACCAGAATAAGGGTAGGTAAAAAAAATGTCATTGTATTGTTACACTGTGATAAATATAAATGTTAAATTATAGTTTAAATTGTATTGCAATCTTATTAAATTTTATTTGGGCATAAATAAAATATATAGACGATTCCTAAAAAGTTTCAGATAATGTAAGGGTACAAGCGAAAGAAATGATATTAGGACTGATCCCAATGAAGTCAAAACTTATACAGGGTGAAAACAGTATGATGCTCACGATTTTAATGGGCGATAGTGGAGCTCAAAACAAATCTAAAATGCCAAGAACATATGGGCCAGAAGTTAATTGTTTTCAAAATATGGCCTTTCAAAGTTTAAAAAAGTTGGCAACACCGCACCCGTTTCATCGCAGCGAGTCGGAACGTCAAACGGTTTTTGCGAGGTTTTGCATATTTACACTTTTTATAAGAAGATGTTCATTTACATACAAATTATAAAAATTACTTCCTGCAATTTATTTTAATATTTAATTTAAAATTAAATTTAGGTGAAAAATTATAAATACTTATTGTTTGGTTTTTATTTGTAATTAAAAAATAGTAAAGAATACGATAAATATACACAAAGTTTTTTGTTTTTAAACGGCACATTTTTATGTTGCTTAAAGAATAAGATTTCTCGGTTGCACACATTCCGTTTTCAAAAATCTTTAGTACATTTTACACTAGGGTTGTCGTAAATTTAAAACATATCGGCATATTTTCCCGACTTAAAAACAAACAAAAATATCGCGTCCGGGCCGGTGAGCAAAGTGTACAACTGACTTTACTTCACGTACAAGGCTTCTAGGTAGCCCTGTTGCCAATTGTTTTTTAACTTTTTTACTGGGGAAAACATTACTTTTATTTTTTCTTATTTGTAAATTGAAACATTTAAAACTTCGTTTATTTTATTACCAAATAAATAGGCGATTAGGACGAAAGTTTCCAATTGTTAAGATTATCAGAAATAATTGCTTTTAAAGTTCTAACTTTGACATCCTTTAGACAAAAATCTGTCAAGTTTAGGCACATATGTCATATAAACATGTTAAATTGTTTTGAGCTCCACTACCGCCCATTTAAATCGTGAGCATCATACTTTTTTACACCCTGTATACGAAGCGATTTATAAAAGGTTTAAGGAAAATATGGTGTCAAGCAAAGTCATTCAAAAGTATACCGAAACTACCAAACAAAGTATTCTTTGCAGCAGTGTAAAAAATACCACTTTTTAAACCAAAAATAATTTAAAAAAGTATATTTTTGCACGACAAAAAAAATATATATATATATATATATATATATATATATATATATATATATATATATATATATATATATATATATATATATATATATATATATATATAAATAAATATATAAATTATTTTTTTTGTCGATTTAATTTTTTTATTACCTTTATATTTTTTCAATATTGTGTCCTAATATCTTGGTTATAATGTAAAATTTCATATACACACACAGCTAGACGTTTAGGCAATTTATAGAAATAAATAGCAATAAACCCAAATCATGCGCAATGCATTACGATACTGGTTAGTTGTGGTTAGCAGTTGCTGTCACCTAACTGTGACTCTTGTATTTTTATTGGCAACTTTTTGAGGTTTTCACACTTTTTTGCTTTTTAAAAAAAATTGATAATGGTGTTTATTAAAAAGGTGTTTTAATTTTGACATTTTCAAAAGATTGATTGAGATTGGAATGTTACTAACATTAAATGATTGATGATGTAGTAACTTCTAAATGTTTTATCTCTAAATTTAGTATAATTCGTTGTTATTCATATGAAAATTTGTTTAAAATTAGCAGTATTTTCTTTTGGTTTTAATTCACACATTAGTTTTAAATAAAATAAATTACATTTATCACTAATGGCAAGTTTGTGGGGATTTAAAAATGGTAAACATTCTTCTTGGTCAACAAACTGGTTACACTAAGTTTTTTCTGTTTTATGTGTCTTTAAGATAATAGAGGAAAAAACAAACATTAGGTAAGAAAACACTAACCATTGAGAGAAAATATGATACTTGGAAAGCAAAATATTGTCAAAAAGTCACCTGTAGCTCCTGAAAAATTATTCTGTCGCCACTACATATAAAATTAGGGATTATGAAACAGTTCGTTAAAGCTTTTAATATAAATGGAAAGTGCTTTTCCTATATTTGGCATAAATTTTCTCAGCTCACTATGGAAAAAATTAAAGCTGGTATATTTGACGGCCTCCAACGAAAGACACCCAATTTTAAAATTCTATAAATAAACTTAAATTAGAGGCTTGGGCAGCTTTCGTCTCTATAATGCAAAAATTTCTTGAAAATAAAAAATCTGAAAATTATATTGAACTTTTAAAAGACCTTCTTTTACAGTTAAATAATTTGGGTTGCGATATGAGCTTCAAACCCAATTTTCTATATGGTTAACTGAGCATATTTCCCAAGAATCTAGAATATACAGGGTTAATAATAATTACCGGAACGATCGATTATTTCAAAACATACAGGGGTTATAAAAAATGTCTTATGTAAAAGTTGAAGGGCTGTTAAAAATCTACATATCTGTGATAAATTAAAATATACAGGGTTGCCCAAAAAGTTGTGGAGAATGATAGTTTATATTTTTTTAATGGAACACCCTTATATTATTAATTTTTTGTCGACTCAATTTAAAACAATTTTTGTAAACCATATATAAAACCTAAATTCATTAGTTTTCTAAAAAACAGCTTTCAAATAATAACAGATAACAATGCGATATTCAAACTTAGTCGTATTTACATGAGCAACAAATAAGGCACGACCATTGTTATTAATAAGTAATCAAAAGTTTGACATATTAACTTAACCTGGTATCAGCAAGATGAAGCTTGTCTGCATTTTGCTCGTGAAGTAGAGAATTTTAAGGATGCTACGTTTTCAAATCAATGGATAAGAAGAAGAACGTGCCTATCGAATGGCCTTCGCGGTCTAAAATCTTTCGCAATTAGATTTCTTTTATTGGAGTTACCTAAAAAACAATGTTTATCGAAACAATACCAAAAATTTAGAAGAATTAAGAATGAAAATTGTCATTGAGTGCGAGAATAACAAGGGAAATGATTTTAAATACTCAAAGACATTTTGGTGATAATTTGTATTATTGTCAGTTAGTAAATAAGGGTCATTTTCAACACCTTTTAAAAAATAGAACCGTTATGCTATGATTTGTTATACTTTTTTTTAAGTTAACTTATTAAATTGTTTCTTAAAATTTATTTTGTGTTTTGTAACTGACAAATTGTATAATATCTAGAAAACTAATGAATTTAGCTACAACATATGGTTAATAAAAAATGTTAATAATTGGGTCGACCATCAAAATAGGTTATACTATAGAGGGTGTTTCATTTAAAAAATGTAACTATCATTCTCCACAACTTTGTGGACGACCCTGTACATTTTAATTTATCACAGATATATAGATTTTTAACAGCCCTACAACTTTTATAAAGGACATTTTTTGATAACCCCTGTGTATTTTAAAATAATCGAACGTTCTGGTAATTTTTCCTAACCCTGTATGAGTAAAGAGCAGGGAAAGCGCATACATTAAGATTTACGTATCCTAGAAGAGCGCTATCAGGGATTTTGGAGTAAAAATATGATGTCTGACTATTATTAAACCCTTAATACAAAATTTTCCCAACTCTACATATAAGAAAGAAGCTTTAAAACAAAGTTTTTAAGAACTAAATATTTAATTTATGTTTTATTTTTGATTTTTATGTGTATTTAAATTAATTTAATTTTTTTTAAATAAATTTATGTGTTTTTTTCTGTTTGTAGATATCCAAAACTCAATACCTGAAGCTAATCGAAGAATTTAAATTATATATTTGAGCTTAGCATGCAATGTGTAGCCAACAACGGAAAAACTGCTTTATGCCACCGAGAGAACCAAAATTATAAAATCATACTTGGTATATCCCATTTAATTTTTTCAAATAAATTTTAAATTACCTTGTATAATGCTTCATTAGTCTCTTAGCTTTAAAACATTAGTACTTAAAAATAACGTAGTATCAAAGGACCCTACAAAAGAATTTCGTTTGACCAGAATTTCAATTTATTTTATTTATGAGCTTTATAGATTTAACAGCAAAAAAACGTTTTCAAACGGGGGCAGCGGTTTCCGAAGGTAAGGTTTATAGGACCCGAATTGTTCTGTGGTCAAAAGTTGTTTATAGGTTCGACTGAATACTTTTTATAAGACCCTTTTTGTAAACCCCTGGCTTAACAGAAATCGTAGTCCTTTGTGTGCAGTTTGTTAAGTTATTTTGATGGATTTTGAGAATACTTACTTACGTGTTTGTTGACGGAATAAAGTTTAATTAATACAAAAATGGGTTTTCGGTTTTAAACCCTATTTTTAATTAGGAAGAAACTATTTATCCGGGTAATGTACGAATAATCTAAAATTATTAGTCCGGGTACTGCTCGAATAATTTATAATTAATAATCCGGGTACCGGACAAAGTATTTGTAATTCTTAATCCGGTATTACTTGATATTATATCTTATTAAAATAAAATGGGAATAAACCTGGTGGTTCAATAAATATATCTAAACAACTTGATTCCATTGCAGCTTTTTGCGTGCCAATATCTTTAAAGAAGTATGTGCTCCTTATACGAAAAAAGTTTATATAAACTTGTTGTATTTTTATTTATATTTTTTTTATATCCGGGAGATTTTGCATATCTTCCTAAAAAGCTTGCATATGTATTCTGTTCTGTTCCACATAGGCTTAATTTATTATAACTTTAGTATCGTGAAAGACAAATTATATTTTTATATAAATTGTATAGGTGTGGTTTCTTTAGTTACTTTAGAAGTAATAAAATATACTTACTTTCTTAAAATTTCATGTCATGGTCTCATAATCCTTTATGACTTATCTTCTTTTTTATTAAAATAGTAGGCCAAGCCGGCCCGCTCACCCTTTTAAATTATTTTGACGACTGGCATGGACCAAGTTTAAATGGGTCTAACTTTTTTAAAAATTTATCGTCTTAAAAAAAAATTCTTCAGAACCTGGAATTTTCTCTAGGCGTGTATGTAAAAATGAGCCCTTGCAGAAATTCCTGAAATTCTTTAAATCAATTGTTTTATATAGGTAGGTTTAAATTGAGTTTTGGGAAACACCTTCCACCCCCGGCAACAAGGGTCCAAATTCCTAATAATCTGTATTCCTTTGGGAAAGAGATTTTTGCCCTTCCTCCCATCAAGGGCATTCCCGGGGTCTTAGCTGGCCATTCTTGGCACGGTATTTTTCTGCCGTTTTCCCCTACATCCCACTGAGTTTTAAGGGTACCCTTAATTGTCCAGTAGTTTACAGTACATTGTTGGTTCGGTGGCTTAGAAGCCTCGAGGTCTGAGACCCGGAAGTCATCCATCGAAGAGTTTTTTTGTGATTTTGTATCGTACTCAAATGTGTTGTTTTTGTTTTGCCGGCAGGACGCTGTAATATAAACCATTAGAGGTAATACCTTTAAAAAAAAAAAAAATGGGTTTTTAAGATTTTTAAAAAATGCTCTAAAAGCCTGGAATTTTCTCTAGGCGTGTATGTAAAAATGGGCCCGGCCAGAAATTCCTGAAGTTCTCTAATTATCAATTTTGTATCGTACTCAAATGTGTTGTTTTTGTACTGCCGGCAGGACGCTGTAATAGAAACCATTAGAGGTAATTAATACCTTAAAAAAAAAAAACAAAAAAATTGGTTTTCGGGATTTTTTAAAAATGCTCTAGAAGCCTGGAATTTTCTCTGGGCGTGTATGTAAAAATGGGCCTGCCAGAAATTCCTAAAGTTCTCTAATTATTAATTTTGTATCGTACTCAAATGTGTTGTTTTTGTACTGCCGACAGAACGCTGTAATATAAACCAATAGAGGTAATTAATACCTTTACAAGAAACAAAAAAAATGGGTTTAGTTTAAAAAATGCTCTAGAACCTGAATTTTCAGGCATGTATGTAAAAATAGCCTGCAGAAATTCCTGAAGTTCTTAATTATCAATTTTGTATGTACTAATGTATGTTTTTGTATGCGGCAGGAAGCTGTAATAAACTAGAGGTAATTTACCTTTTTAAACAAACAAAATATGGCTTTAAGGATTTTTAAAAAATGCTCTAAAGCCTGAATTTTCTTAGGCGTGTATGTAAAAAAGGCTGCCGATAATTCCTGAAGTTCTCTAATTATCAATTTTGTATAGTACTCACATGTGATGTTTTTGTACTGCCGGCAGGAAGCTGTAAAATAAACCATTAGAGGTAATTAATACCTTTAAACGAAAACAAAAAAATGGGCTTTTAGGATTTTTAAAAAATGCTCTAGAAGCCTTGAATTTTCTATAGGCGTGTATGTAAAAATGGGCCCTGCCAGAAATAATTCTGAAGTTCGCTAATGATCAATTTCGTATCGTACTTAAATGTGTTGTTTTTGTACTGCCGGCAGGACGCTGTAAAATAAACCATTAGAGGTAATTATACCTTTAAACGAAACAAAAAAATTGACTTTTAGGATTTTTAAAAAATGCTCCAGAAGCCTGGAATTTTCTCTAGGCGTGTATGTAAAAATAGCCCTGCCAGAAATTCCTGAAGTTCTCTAATCGTACGTTCTGTATCGTACTCAAATGTGTTATTTTTGTACTGCCGGCAGGACCCTGTAAAATAAACCATTAGAGGTAATTAATACCTTTAAACGAAACAAAAGAATGGGCTTTCAGGATTTTAAAAAAATGCTCTAGAAGTTTGGAATTTTCTCTAGTCATATGTGTAAAAATGGGCCCTGCCATAAATAGTTTCTGAAGTCCTCTATTTATTACTTTTGTATCGTACTTACATGTGTTGTTTTTGTACTGCCGGCAGGACGCTGTTAAATAAACCATTATAGGTTATCAACACCTTCAAATGAAGCAATAAAAATGGGTTTTTAGGATTATTAAAAATGCCCTAAAAGCCTGAAATTTTCTCTGGGCGTGTATGTCAAAATGGGCCCTGCCAGAAATTCCTGAAGATGTGTCGTTTTTGTACTGCCGACAGGATGCTGTAAAATAAACCATTAGAGGTAATTAGTAAATTTAAACGCAACAAAAAAAAATAAGCTTTTAGGATTTTTAAGCAAATTTACGTATAATTAAGTATAAAGTGTGTTTAAAACTCTATTTTATTAAATCAAGTTTTTATGTGTTGTAAATTAACAATAATTTTATAGATTAGTTCATATAATTCTTTAACAAGATAGCTGACAAGTCACGTAAATACCTACTTAATATTGTAGTAAAGCTTAAAATAAATCTTTTTTTCTTGAAGAAATAAGGCAGTATTGTGTCGCCATAAAAAAATCAGGCCGACTGGCAAGAAGAAAAAACACTGTGAGTGATTTAACTGCAGCTCTATAAGCGAAGAACTTGATTGTTGCCATAGAAGGAAAGGTTTTTCTTGTAAAAACACGCCGTTAATATTTTATTCAATAAAAGCAGGCTGAATTTCTGCCTTTGTATTTGGGACAGGATCCGAATGAGACACAAGGAGAGCGAAAATACTGCGAAGAACCTAGACAAGACAACTTAATTAAAAATTAATTCCGGCAGTGTGCTGGTATCTCTTTTTTATGCGGGATATAGAAATTCAAGAAAATTAATTTGTTTTTATAAAAATACAAGTAGGAGAGGTATATCAATTTACAGGGTGGCCCACCACATTCGCCTCGGTGTTTCTACGAGAAATAAAAAGAGTTGAGAAAAAACTTTTAGCACAGTTATATGTTGGTTTGTGGGAAGCATATTTTAAATTATTTTAAAATATACAGGGCGACCCAAAAAAGGAGTACATATCAAAGTTATATTTTTTGTTATGGAACACCCCATATTTCTTTTATTCTTCAGATACTATAGACCAAATAAAGGTGAGTTATTGTTATAATTCCTATACCTAAAACTGACCGTATCTGAGAAATTTAGAGACATTAAAAAATACAGACCATATTTTAAAAATGGTTTAAACCCTGTAACATATAAGGAGCTGCTCGTAATTAAATTAACTGCTTTGCTAAAGGGTTTAAGTTAACTATTTCATGAAAGTTTTACCTTAATATTATACAGAGTGGTGAAAAAAATTGCCTCAAAGTTTGGACATACATTTTATTAAATAACTTCCTAAAGTTAAATAAAACACCCTGTATTTAGTGGCCTATTTTGACGCGGAACTAGATTCCTTTTAAAACTATATTAGGGTTTTCTATACCTATCTCTTCTGCTTTTTATGCAAAAGACGTTTTTATATTTGACTTATAAATAATTTTTTTATCTTAAAAATGGAACACCCTGTACTGTAATTAAAAGTTTTATTAAGGACCACGTAGATTCGCTAAAAGCACAAGTTTAAATTTTTAAAAATAAGATCTGAAGAAAATGCAGGCAAAAGTAAAAACTTCAATTTATTGCCATTTCTAAAATATTAAAGCATTCTTGAAAATGAGTATCAAAATACACTAAAAGGTACACCTATCTTAATTGTTGAGACGAAATATGTTAAAGTGCCCTTGTTTCTTAGAAAATGTATTGGACTTTATGGTAAATTAAATCCCAAAATAATATTAAAATGGGGTCAATAAAAACATACATTTCAATATGACTGTCACCAAAGGTAAGATTATATTTATATTTTTTCAATAATAGTAGACTTTGACCTAGATGACGTTAATTATTACTTGCAAACAAAAATATTTGACAGTGACACTTATTAATCAAACGATTATCATTGATTAAGCTACTTTAAAATTATAATCGTTTTGAATGATTTTTACATTTTAATTAGTTAAAATAAGGAAGATGAAATGATTTTGATAATCGGTCAGTGTCAAGGTATTCTAACAGGCGTCATCCTATACTGTACAGGGTGTTCCATTTTTAAGATAAAGAGATAAATCATAAGTCAAATATTTAAAAGTCTTTTGCATAAAAAGTAAAAGAGATAGTTCTGCGTCAAAATAGGCCACTAAATACAGGGTGTTCCATTTAACTTTGGGAAGTTACTTAATAAAATGTGTGTCCAAATTTTAGGGCCATTTTTTTTACCACTCTGTATAATATTGAGGTTAAACTTTTATGTAATAGTTAACTTAGACCCTTAAGCTAAGCAGTAACATTTAATTACAAGCAGCTTCTTAAATGTTACAGGGTGTAAACAATTTTAAGTTATGGTATGTATTTTTAAATTACTCTAAATTTCTCAAAAACGGTCAGTTTTAGGTACAGAAATTATAACAATATCTCACCTTTTTTTGGTCTATAGTATCTAAAAATATAAAAAATATGGGGTGTTCCATAAGAAAAAATATAACTATGATATGTACCTTTTTTTTGAGTCACCCTGTATATTTAAAAATAAATTTAAAATATGCTCCCCACAGACCAACATATAACTGTGCTAAAAAAATTTTCCCAACTCTTTTCATTTCTCGTAGAAAAACCGAGGCGAATGTGGCGGGCCACCCTGTATAGTTGGTCTTTGTAGCTCTGATTACAAAAAACAAATTTTTATGACATTTATGTAACATATTATAAAAGTATACAGGTAAAAAGTTAAGAATATACATGGTAAATTAAATTCATCACAATGTTCGATGCATTAATTTAAAATAAAATATTTTAAATGTTTTAGAAGGTTGCGTATTCTGGTAGGTTAATTATTTGCGTTAGAGCTTTTGTTTCTAATTTTCACAGATTTATATAATTTAAGGGGTAAGGTTTTTAAAGCTTTAGGTTCTTTATTATTTTCTTTAGTAGTAGGCATATTTAAAATTAAATCGTCAACTATTTGCGCACTCTCTTTTGTCTTACTTTCCATTTCTGGTTTTAGCAATTTTAAATTCCCTTTAGGTGTCATGTGCTTTATAAGGACTTTTGCTTTTATTTAATTTTTAAGCAAATCAAAAAGCATCATCTTCTTTTTCTTCCGGGAGCCGTCTAGATTTACTACCGGAGGCAGTGCATCCTCTTGGGCTATTTGTGCCTAATCTCCCATTATCTTTTATACCAATCCTCCCATTAGTCTTGTTCCTTCTACGAGTCTGTATAACTCCGCGAGTGGTTGGTTGATATATTCCTGTGGGCTCATTTTCGGTTGCCCAAATAATGCCTGTCTTTTGTGATTCAACGCTTCACATTCGCACAGGATATGATAGGCTGTTTCTTCCCCTCGTCGCACATTCTGCAACTTGAGTCCCCATTGTAAGAGCCTATCTTGTGTAGGTGTCCTCTTAGATTATCGTGCCCTTTTAGCAGCCCTACTGTTATGCGAAGTCTTTCCCTACTTTGTCTGAGTAGTTCTTCCTTAGTTTTTTTGGATGGGCCCCATATGAAGCTTTTGCCATGTCTTATTCTACTGAGGCTCCTTCAGTATTCCTTGTGTTTGTTTTGGATCAATTTTCTGGTTTGCTATTGTTCTGCGGTTTTGGTCACTCCAAGGGCAGGTTCTGTTCCAAAGTATAGGCATTATCGGAATTAGCTTCTATTAAAGTAGTAACATTATATTTTTTACATAATGATATAAAAATTTTTAGATTTTAACAATTTCCAGCATCAATTTTTCCACATACCGTTTTATCGTCTAAATATGCATACATACCTGAGGGATTTTCCTAGTTTATAATGTAAACAATTATTCTCTAAAAAGGCTACACCAATTGTGACACCAAAAGAAACTAGAAGAAATTAATGCAACTCTTTGTCAGCTGCAAATGCAGTAATAGATATTTACATAACAAGAAAGAAAAGTGCCTCTTTCCCTTTCACTGTAAAAGTATAACGTAAGATTTAAAATTACTTAGGACATTAACATTGACAAGACAAAAATTAACTGGCATGCTCGGCTGGAATAAGATAATATACAGTGCTTTTCGTTAATGCCTCCGTCTTTATTTTTTGAACGGATCAATTCAAAATATTAAAACTTAAGGTAATATAATTGATGCATAAATACTAGATTTTAGAGTAAAATTGACAAATAAAAATTTCAAGATGGCTGCTGGGCGCCATCTTGGAAAAAATTAAATGAAAAGAGTGGTCTTTTGGCGCATCATTTTGAAGCTTCTGACGAGTATTTTACAACCCTAGAATATAAAGTCAATTTCTTTACCTACTACAAAATGGTGTTACATTTAATAATTACCTCAATACATTAATATTTAACTTAATAATTTAAATAAATACGTTGAGTTTGGTTGAAAAGATGCTGGAAATGGTTGTCTTGAACTTCTTGACACAAGAACAGTCGGTCTGAAATTTCACACCAAACATTTTCAAACACAGTAACATCGATATTTCTACAAATGTTTATATTCTCTGTCGTATATCCAATATTGAAGCAGGTTCAGTTTTGTACCTGAATATCATGACAATAACATCTACAAATAACTATTAATCTCTGTCGTATCCATAGCAGCAGAGATAGTTTCAAAAACGTTGGTCGTTTTTTTTTTTTACAGTGACAAAAATTTTAGTACGAAAGCAAACATCATTGTAACTTAAAATATTCTCATTTAGTTTACGGTTTTAGTGGTAGATACTGTGTAAACTATTTTTAAAATGGCCAATTCTCTTCAATTGGAAGAAAAAATCGAAGCGATTTTTATTGAAGGTGCAAAGCGTAACTTTCACAAAATCAAAAGGATTTTTAACGATCCTTTCCCGAATCGTCCTAATTGTAGAAAATACTTAAAGGAACTCGTATCTAAGTTAACAACTACTGGTAGTTGTCTACTTTTTCCGTCACGAATATATGTGACGTTTGTCCTTTGTACTGTATAGAGACTTTTGAAAAGAAATAAGTGTCATCCATACAAAATCCAAATGGTACACCAGTTAACTAAAGATGACCCTGATTCGAATTGAAGTTGATATGTATATTGTATTCCAGCAAGATGGAGCTTACCACACTACTCCAGACAAGTTCGGAACTATTTAGATGACAATATCCCCGGTCATTGGATTGGCCGTCGCCAGATTTGACACCTCTGGACTTTTTTCTATGGGGCTATCTGAAGCAAAAGGTATACGAAGCTGAGCCTGCCTCAATATTGGATATACGACAGAGAATAACAAATTTTTGTAGAAATATCGATGTTACGGCGTGAAATTTCAGACCGACTGTTCTTGTGTCAAGAAGATCAAGACAAGTTCCAGCATTTTCTCAACTGAACTTAACGTATTTATTTAAATTATCAAGTTAAATAGTAATGTATTGAGGTAATTATTAAATGTTACACCATTTTGTAGTAGGAAAAGGAATTGACTTAAATTCTAGGGTTGTAAAGTACTTGTCAGGAGCTTTAAAATGATGCGCCACAAGACCACTCTTTTTACTTAGTTTTTTTCCAAGATGGCGCCCAGCAGCCACCTTGATATTTTCATCTGTCAATTTTTTTCTAAAATATAGTATTTATGCATCAATTACATTACCTTATATTTTAATATTTTTAATTAATCCGTTCAAAAAATTAAAAGGGGGGGTGGCATTAAAGAAAACCACTGTATAAGAAGGTATTCCAACCCTGCAATGATGGGTAATGTGACAAGCGGGCGTCGCCACGGGTGTGTCTTGCACACTAAAGTATTTTTATCCGAAGTTGGATAAAAATACTTTAGTGTGTCAGACACACTCGTGGCGGCGCGTCCGCTTGACACATTTACCATCATACATTGCAGGATTGGAATACCTTGTTATATATTATCTTGGGCTGGTAAAAATTTTATCTCCCTAGAGAGGTAAAGTGCTGTTTTTTACTCTTATTTAGGGGTTAAAACGATATTTTCTAAAAAGATTGTAAAAAAAGGTTTTCCCTTTCTTTTCAAGGTAACTGGTGATATTTTGACACTTGGTCTATTATGTCATACATTCTAGGCAAAAATAAGCATTAAGAAATGTAAAGCGGTTAATAGTCTGAGAATAATCAATTACCCTTCTCTTAGTTTTCCCAAGAAGAAACTTTTTTCTATTATTCCTTCAGCAAGGGATTTTCTTATTTCTTTAGATATAAACTTTGAATCTTTAATAAAGTGATATCGTGAATTCATTGCTATTGGTTTACAGTATTCAGAGAGATTTCTAAATAACTGCGGTGGATTTATTTTTGCCACGGATAAACTGCATACTCCAAAGTTTACTTCAATTTTTGAATGTGGAGAGAGGCTATCGTGACCAATGATAACATTTGTTTTCTTTCTAAAACTGGTCTTACTTTTCAGCAAAGTTCTCTTTAATAATATAAATGTATTATTATATTTTTATAGAAAACAAAGCCTTATAGCCAAAACTATAGATGATTAAAAAAATCTTAGACTATTTTCGACTTTTTCATCAAATTTTACAAAATAATCAGCTGATTTTGTCCAAAAACAAATTATTGCTTACTAGTGTATGTTTATTTAAAATCGTATTTTTTATTAATTTTTTATTTTTATAATTATGTTAGACTATGTAATGGATTTTGTTTTATGCCGATATAAGGTATTGGTATATTGTATGTGCAGAAACTTAATTAAACTTTCCCCAGAATAGCTTTGGTAAAATTATTAACAAAAACTTTTATATTTACCGCTCAAAGTGAAGTTTGGTCATTTCTAAAGGACAACATTATTCCCGGCATGCAAAATAAATTACGTTTAAAATTAAGTTCCAAAAGAAAACTTCCAAAAGTTTCTCGAGAGGTTTTGATAAATTACAGAGAGTAAACGGTCGTTATATACATATACGTTCCACAATTTTCTTTTCAATCTTCTCTTTCTCATGATGAATATACTGCCGACCCCAGGACTCTGCTCGGACTCTATTTTTCTGCTTGCTAAAGAATAATTCCGAAGGATTCTCGTGATTATGTAGCTCTTTTTCATTTAGAAAAAAATTAGCAGATCAGTAGCGTCCCATATTTTTCTATTACAAGAAAATAAATAAATTTATTAAAAAACCAAAATATGCTTACAGTATGATCTTAGCCTTGACTAGATAATACTACCAGTATAAGTTTGGAAATACACGTGGACGGATAATTTTTTTATCTCTAGGATAGCCTCAAAAAAATTTTCTTAAGGCTGAGTACCAAATTCTGTGGGTTTTGGAACTATTTCAAATATTATTCTTTACGCAAAAATAGTACGTAAAACAGGGTACGTTTCAAACAGCCAATTTGGAGAATGGGACCTTTTAATAAAACATTATGTATACAGGGTGTCCGGAAAATACGTGTACAACGTTTGACGACAGATTCCGGAGGTCAAAACAAGTCGATTTGAGTGAACTTACCTATATCGAAAATTGCTTCAATTAGCTTTCAGAGGGCATCAAAATTTAAAAAAATATTGGTTTTCCTAAATTTGTCAAAAAAGTGCAAGTCGATTTAAATAGTTTTTGGTAATGAGTCTTGGGTTATAAAATAACCTTTGCTATTGGCATAGTTATCGACTGTACTTAACCAAAAGTATTATAAACATGACCTCATATGTAGTTATGTCTTCTAATTTTTATGTCATTGACTTACTGATAAATCAGATACTGTATTCTAGTAAAACAATGTATTTGGAAGAGTATTTATCTTTTGCAAAGTTTTGCTAGGATAAGTGGTTATGCCAGAAAAAATCGTTTTCAATTACGTCCTCGGGCGAGATACTTTATGAATAATTTAAAAAAAAACTCCATTAAAACAAAACATTAATTAAGCAAATGTGCAAAATGACCACCCTTTTTTTAAACCTCAATTATTTACACTCTTAAAAAATAACTGAACTTTTTTAATAGGGGTTATTGGGATGTGTGTTTAAATTTAAAATTCTTTACCATATGTCTTCGCACGTATTCACACAAGTCTTATAAATACCGGTTTTAAGAGGACCCCACAAAAAGAAATCCCCCATATTTAGGTCCGGAGAACGTTGCGGCCATCGTTCTGGTGCATCATCGCCTTTTACAATCCACCTATAGGGTATTCATCATAAATTATCGTCAAACAGTGTCGGAAAAATGAGATGGCTCCATCACGGATATACCAAAGTATAAAGGGCAAATATTTCCAGAAGAATTTATATTAAATGTCATAGCAACAAAAAAAACATAATGAAGACACCAGCAAACAATGTTAAGTAATAACCTCTTTTACTATTAATAAAATATCCTGCCCGAGCACGTAATTAAAAATGATTTTTTCTGGCATTACCTCTAATCCTTGCAAAATTTTGCAAGAAATGAAAAATCTTCCGAATACATTGTTTTACCAAAAGAGTATCCGATTTGTCAGTAAGTCAATGATATAAACAATTAAAAGATATAACTACATATGACGTCACCTTTATAATACTTAAGGTTATTTTCAGTTGAAAACTATGCTAACAGCATACGTCATTTTATAACCTAAGACACCAAAAATTATTAAAATCGACTTGCACGTTTTTGAAAAATTTAGTAAAAACCAATATTTTTTTAATCTTTGAAGCCCTCTGCGGGCTAATTGAAGCAATTTTGGATATAGGTAAGTTGGCTTAAATCGACCTGTTTTCATGTCCAAAGTCTGTCATCAAACGTTGTACACGTATTTTCCGGACAGTTTATGAAAAGATATTTAAAATTACCAATGTTACATGTATTTTTACATGAGTTAAAACACTTTCTGATCAGTACAATTATTGCTTATGTTGGGAAAAATATGTAGTTACTATAGTTCCGGCTGGATTTTAATAAAAGTAAAAACTAAGTTAGAAGCAGATGAAAAAATAATAAACAGTCAATGCAACTAAAAGACGTTTAAAAAACAACATTATTAATAATAAAAAAAAATTGTTCTGTAGATCCCCGAAATGTAATAGTCAAGATTTTATTTGTATAAAATATTCTGACAAA